>ML337344.1:0-42026 GCA_005239505.1 Nicotiana paniculata | reverse complement strand
ATATATATATATATATATATATATATTTATTTATTTATTATACGTATTCAGATGTTGAAAAACAAACAATCTTAATCATTCAGTGTCCAGATCTTCATACCACATCTTAATATTCAAACGTGCATTCAGATTCAGACGTCTTAATCTTAAAAAAACAAATGAGGCCTTAATCCCTTCCAATTTCATTTCTTACTTCCCAGAAACACATCGAGAGCCAATTACCCTCGGCATGGTCACCGTCTCTAGTATGGTTAAGTGCTAACGACTCACCGGCGGGGTACTCTCAGACGAATTCTCCGACCAAATTTCCGATGAGACAGGGTCTTTGTTTTACGATCTCCTATCGCGTTGCTTTCAAACATATGACAAAAACAAAGTGAAAAAAAGAGATGCTGGGAATTTCATACGGAGAGCTATTTCTCTTGCTTGGTGCTACTGCTGCTCTTATTGGTACTCCTTCCTCTTTTTCTTCCCCAATTGGGTTTAATATGTCAGTCTAGAATATTATTTTGCGACTTACTACCTTTTTCCCTTTTAGGTGTCCAAAATTGTATTTAGAGGTCTATTTAGCCCATTTTTAGGGTGATATTTCATGTGAATTTTGAAAAATAACAGTAGGTAATTTTAAAATAGGTTTAAAATGATCCTTTGAGTAATTAAGTTTTGATTACAAAAAGATAGTGCAAACTATCAAATATGCTTGTTATAGTTGTGTTAAGGAAATTAATCAATTTGTTCAATGTAATTGCTACTGGGGGTTGTTGATTTGTGCATATTTTAACGAGAAATATCTAGCTCATTATATGTGTGTGCGCCTAGATGATATGGTTTTACCTTTTAAAAAAGTAATTTGTGTTTTTAGGACCTAAAGATTTGCCAATCATAGCAAGAACAGCTGGCAGATTTGCTGGGCGTTCCATTGGTTATGTTCAATTGGCCCGTGGTCAATTTGAAAGTGTGATGCAGCAGTCTCAAGCTCGTCAGGTTTCTTTCTTACTGCCTAAATCTGCCCATTTTTTTTTTTAAACTCCTAGTCGTATAATGCATTGGTATGACTAACTTCAGACTTCTATTTTTTTTATATACTAAGTTCAAACTTTTCTATACTGCTTCATAAAGTTTAATCAGCGTTAAATGATAAGTAGGTGTTTAGACTCCATGTTGCTGTCTTCCCTTTCTCTTTTAAAGCTGACGTTTTTGCATCATAACTAGGACTGATATAGACTTTGTTATTGCTCTTAAGCTGATTGACTAAATTATGCTTTGTATCGCATAATAGCTTATTAGCTTGAATGAAATGTTACCACTTGTTATTTTACCTTTCATCTCGAGTTTTTTATCAGGTGCATAAGGAACTGCAGGATACCATTGCTCAACTGGAAGCCATACGTCATGAAATTCGAACAATCTCTTTTATGAATCCTGGTCCATTGACGTCGAGGCTAGTGGACAACATCAACACAACAGCTGCAAACAACACTGGTATTTCTTTGTCTTTTACTTTACACGGTTGATTTTAATCTTTTTATATTAGTTTTGATTTATTCTTCTTCTTTATGACTCTGAAAGAATTTTCTTCTTTGTGACACAGTTGAAAATGGACCTCAAAAATCTGATATGGAGAGCACCATAGTAGAAAAGGGACCTCAAATATCCGAGAAAGAGAGCACAGTAGCAAATATCACACCTGAGGTTTTGTTGTTTCCATCACAATTGTTCATTATCTTTTCCTTTCTTTTCAAATGGAAAGAGTTATGAGATTAAAAATTATCAGGATTATAGTCCAAGGAAAGCTTTGGCTGATATGCACAGCCAAGCCGCTGGTTATGCTAGATTGGCTGAAACGACACATTTGAAATCCATTTCTGTAGATAATGGAGGTCTGAGTGAGCTGACTGATGAATCTGGCAGTATTATTGTGCTCCCTGTCTCAGCAGAGAGTGCTGGGTTGTTGCCAAAACGTAAAGGTAAGGAACCATTTTCGGGATTCTGAATTTCTGATTGCCTCATGTCTCTTTTTTCAGTAAAGCCAATGGTCCTATTTTCCTGCATACATAATAGTTTCTGCTGTTTGGTAATTATGTGCTTACCAATCAACCTTGTAAAATTGTGTGTATTTCTAAAGGTTCAGGAGAGGATCTCTGCAGAATCCTTTGTCAAGTCTTGTGACCTTGCTTTGCACCCTTCAGGTGACACTATAAATGGTAGGATAGCACGTGATGTTGCTAAAATGAGGGGGCCTCAAATGGAGGAGATTAGGTGTGGTTCAAGCTAGCAGATTAAGTCTTTTTTCGTTTAATTGGCCAACTCCATTATTATCCTTATCGAAAAAAAAATAAAGGCCAACTCCATTATTAGGAGAACTAACTTAGCTAATTACCAAAATGTTGAAGGTATTGTTATTAGAATTAGAATTAGCTGAAAGCACATAGAATTCCTTTTTAATGGGTGTTCCTGCATCAAGAGTCATGTTCTCTTTATATGATGACGATAGGGCGGCAGGTGTCATTTATATGACAATCTGATTTCCTCCTCCTTCTTCTTCTTTTTTTTTTTAATAATAATGGTGGTTGCCAGACCAGCTTGTCTGTACCTCAAACATTGCACCAGGTACCTGCTATTTTCTAGCAGCAAAGGTACGTGGTTACTCTACCCGCCAAGGCTCAAATAGATTGAAAGAAATCATCTTGCTTTTTTTGCCTATGCTAGTTATGACAATCTTATCCTGCACAACTTGATATTGGATTTCCTAGAAAGAAAAAGAATCAGGCTTGCAATTCCCCTCCCAAAACTCACTAGACCAAGGAGCGCCTTATAGATCCAGACGGGCTCCATGACAAAATAGGTTTAAGTATTTCATGCTTCATAGCTGCAAAATGATGAGGTTTTTTTTTTTTTGGTTGAGAATCAGCTCCAAATTCCTATCTAAGCCTTGTGCGCATACAACAGTTTGTTTTATGGTTTGTTGAGATTTATCTTCCTTTGTTGTGTTAATTGTTTTCTTTTTTCCCAAAAGATGAAGCAAAGGGGTCTGACATTGTGTTAGAAGCGATACTGGAGGCAGAAGTCGCAAATAATGCCAAAGAGTTTTTTGCACAGCCACAAAACCAGTTAAGAAGTGAATGAAGAGGTAAGATGTAGTCCCTTTACTATTGATTGTCTTTTATTCACGAATCACGAGCACATGCATATGGTTCAGTTTATTTGTAGGGAGAAACATGGCAGCTGTCATGATTTAATGCTAATCAAATTGTATGTTATGTGCGTTATCTCTTTGCAGTTATGTGAAAGATGAACTTATAGCTATGATCTTTGATATGCATATGCTCTTGTTCCAGGTAGAATTAAAGAAGATTTGCGCATTAGAAGGCATAGATCAGCTTCATGCCAAGTGAGCATGTCAGGTGTGGATGAAATATTTCCGTGGAAAGACGGATGATTTAACCCCAATCTGAGTATCTCTAACTGTGGATTTTGGGTCTTGTACCTAGCCTGTTTAGATATCATGGGCATCTAAAGAATATAAGATCTGTGTTGCCGCTAGGCATCAAAGTCATATTGTTTGACAGATGGTAGTCGATAACATATACAAATAAGAAATTTCAGTGGACCTTGATTCTGGAGTCCTGCATATTTGTAATGATTTCTAAATTTTGTTTTAAAATGCGGTAAGGCCGTAGCATACAGTTCCAAATGTACTACTTTGTAATATAGTTGGATCGTGCGACTGCTGTGTCTTTAAGAGTTACTCTTATTTCATGTTCACATTTATGACATATTTATCACTCAGTTATAGCCAAACCATGGCTTTGGACCTTGTAGTACGAGGAGAGGATACAAAAATGTCTTTGAAATAGACATTTGACCCACATTAATTGATCAATGATTGATTGACCCGATTATCCTTGCCATCACTCTCCAAATCCATCAAATAGTCATAAGATTATATACTAAACAGTCACTGTATTGACATTGAAAAATCATTTCTCCCGTCAAACTGATGATAAAAACATAAAATGCGAAATTGGAAGGATTTATAAATAAAAAATAAGTACCCAAAGAATAATTTAGGCACAAGTAAAATTTCAATAATGGCTATTTAGAAGAACTCTTGTAAACTAAAGAGATAAAGAGGCAGGAGGGTTTTTCGTTACTCAACTTTACCATATCATAGCTACCTCTCAACCAATCAAATTTGGCTAAAAACTAAAAAACGTATTCCTATATGATATTCACTACAAAACCTAATTGGATATGGATTAAAGAAACTAACAAATACTAAATTCTAAACAATTTTGGATTACTAATTAATTTTGATTCAATAACAAAATTTACTTTCTAAGTCTCCAATGATTATGATCAATTCACTTGAGATACTATTCTCAAATTTTGAATTTTATTAGGTGCAATGGTGGAACCAAATTACAACCCCAACTGCAATTACACCAAAAATATATGGCCTAAGTGTGAATATTTCTTTTTGCCTTAACCCCCATCTGAAACTTTTCCCAAATCCAGCCACTTCATTCTTACAGTAGGCCGTATTTGTACTCCCGTCCGTTGCCACTATATCTTTATATCTGCTCATCTCCAGTATTTTTCAGCAGAAAGTTAAAAGTCCTGATGTTATGGCATCTTTTCTAAAAGCAACCTACTTCATTCGTTCCAATAACAAGCTTGAAAATCACGCGTTTCCTCATTCCTATAATAATACTCAAAGACTCAAGATTTCAACTTCGGTCAAACCTCCCATGGCTGCCCTCAGCACCACACCGACTGTTGGACTTTCTGAAACTTTCACTCGATTGAAGCAACAAGGCAAAGTATGACTTTCCGCTTCCTCATTCTTCTTCTTCCCCCCCTAAAAAAAGGGTTTTTTTTATTGGGTTGTGTTTCCTTTGTTTTGTATAATTCTTATTTACATTTTTTTGACGTGTTTACGTTCTTGAAGATTAATTAGAGTCGGGCATTGGTTCAGAATTTGAAAAGAAATGGTGATTTGCTTTAATTGGGTTTCCAAGAAAATCTTGGATTTGATACTTATAGGTGTGTGGGATGTAGTTGCTATTGAGGAATTTTATCTGTAGCTCCTTTGCAAACTATGAAAATTATGATAAATGTCCAGCAGCCAGCAGCTTAGTCCCCAAAAAGAAGATTCTTACTGATTATTCTGACTTTTGTGTTAGAGAATTTTCACCTGCTTTAACTGAATTTCTGTTTTGAACATTGATTGAATTTTGGGGGAGAAGCAATCCCGTGGAAAGTTTTTCTTTTTATGCACACTTATATGTGTAAGATAGTCAAATGGTTTATTACTTCGGTTGGTAGTTGTCAAGGGTAGAAAGATGTCTTCTTTCGTAGCTCTTCTGTTAAAAGTTAGATGTCTTCTTTCATAGCTCTTCTGTCAAAAATTGGAACTGCTTTATAGTTGACAAGTATTCCTACATATTATCTCTGGCTTCTGAATTTAAACTCAAATTTATGTTGCAAAGGTGGCATTAATTCCATACATCACTGCTGGGGATCCTGACATGTCAACAACTGCAGAAGCACTGAAAGTGCTTGATCGATGTGGTTCGGATATCATAGAACTAGGAGTACCTTACTCTGATCCGTTGGCTGATGGTCCAGTCATCCAGGTTTTGATGAAGTGATTAGTGCATTTTAGTCCTCTATTTTGTCCTTTACCCCTTGTATATCCTCATTCTTCTTTACTTATCTGTTTTCTCAGGCTGCTGCTACAAGATCGCTGAGTAGAGGGACCAATTTCGCCAAAGTCTTATCAATGTTAAAAGACGTAAACCCCAAGCCTCTAATTTCTAATTAGAGATTAACTAGCAGTAAAATCCCTGTTAATTATCTAGTGCAATTGTAGATACAAACAGTCCTTGCTGAAAATTACTTTATTGATGGACCTTATGTGACTGACTGGAAGTAAATATGATTTGATTTGTTGTCTGCTTGCTCCAGTCACTTTGTTTGTTGTGCATATTTTGTCAAATGTCTTTTAAGAAATCTGAAATTGTTTATCAATATTTGACAGGTTGTGCCTCAGTTGTCCTGTCCAATTGCCTTGTTCACATATTATAATCCAATACTTAAGCGCGGTACTGAAAAGTTCATGGCCACTGTGAGAGATGCTGGTGTACATGGTAATCTTAGTTTTGCAATGTTGAATTATTAGTGTGAGAAGTGGTAGTTGGACAAGTTCAATAGACGAGTGGCTGATTTGGTTGAAGCCACTTATATAGCTTGATATGTTTTTTTGACACCGAGTTGATGTTTATTGGTGAAATATTTGACTTAAAAGAGTTTCTAGTGTGAGAATGCCTGTTCCTATATGATATGCCCCTAATAACATGAAATCTCCAATGATTCTTCATGTATACCTTTATTTTGACATGAAATTTAGACTTCCATTGATGTGAAATTGGTCTTAGGATTAGATTGCTTTATGTACTTCCCTTTAGTCCATTAATGTTTTACAGTTCAACTTATCTCATGAGGGCTGCCAGCTGCTTGAGTTTCAGCAGAGAATTCTAAACTACAAAGGGAGATGGACTAGATCGTCTAGCATATGGATGATTTGTAGGACCTAGTGACCATTTCTGTATAATTTTCTTCTGCAGTGGGATAAATCTTTTGTGCTTCTGTTGTTAGATGTCCCGGCACTATGAGACTTGTTTAAAATGAGAGGATTGGTTGGATGGATTGATGGCTACCAATCATTTAGCACCTTATAACAGGTTACACACAAATATATTTGCAAATCAAAGCTAGTGTTTTACTTTTGGGCTCCTTTTCCCCCACCAGTTACTGATTAGTTCTGAACTTCTGGTAATGAGGAATGTCTCCACAGGGTTTTCTTTCTTCCTTTTCCTTTCTATGTGATGTACTTGCACTAAGACAAGTGAATTTTTGGTGTACCCATGAAGTCACAGTTAGTATTGATTGGTTGATGATATCTGTGAGGTATCAAACTTTTTTGAGGTGGAGATTTTCTACTTTTGGTATTCATAAGGGGTTTACTTCCCGCAAATCAATAAAAATATTGAGTACTTTACCTAAAGAAATATTTGCAGTAAAACGATTAAACTTTATAAAAGCCTTCTTTTCATTTTCCTAAAGAAAAGCATTTTGTCATCCAACTTAGTACGTCTTACAAATCTGGTGGGTGGTGCCTATCTTACTACAGTATAGACGCACTGTGAGTTAAAACTTAAAGCTTTACAGACTAGGAAAAAAGCTTAAAACAACCTGTGGTTGATGCAACCTTTATGCTATTTTCGAGGGTAATTGGAATTTCCTATCTTAGTTTTGTTCCACATCTATAGATATTATCTATAACATTTGTTGGTGGAGATGACTTATACCTTAAATAAATGCTGAGTGGTTTGTACAACTACACCTTAGTTCCAAACTAGTGTTGACCAGGTGCTATTAACTATTACCTGGAAAGAGTTGAAGATTTGCAGTGGATGAGTTCTCTTTATTTTAGTTGTTGCATTATCCAACATGGTGCTGATAATGCACCCTTCTTTCGTGCCATTGACCTAATCTTATGTTTTCTTCGTTCCGAGTTGTCATATGCCTCACTATGATAATTCTGTGTCTTTTCAGGACTTGTTGTTCCAGATGTTCCTCTCGAGGAAACTGAAATTTTAAGAAAGGAAGCTGCTAGGCATAATATTGAATTGGTTAGTCTTTGTGCCAAATATCTATCTCAATTTCCAACTCTCATGAGATGCCCCAAGGTTTCGGTACATAATTTTCTTTATGTGTCTGTTTAAAAAAAACAAATCCTTTACCCCGGTCCTCAGATATGCAGTTAGTTTCATCTTGATATATCTTCTTCGTGATTAGATAGCAAATTTACTTAGTCCATAGTCCACTTTGAGTCATGAGCAACTGCCGATATGTTATTTGCTCATGCACATGCTTACATGCTATGTTTTGTGGACTCTTCAAAATGATTCCGCACCTGTGTCGGATCCTCCAAAATACACTACTTTTGGAGTATCCGAATTCCGACATGCACCCTATGACATTTTTGGAGAGTCCGGGCAATATAGCTTACATGTGTGTAGGACAATAGTAATAGGATGCTATCATTTACTAGAAAAGAACATTTGCAATCTGGATAAATGCAACAGATCTCTTTGAAGTTTCACAGATATGACTTTTTCAATCAAATTATGTGGCTATTATTTATGTTGCATGATTCATGGAGTGCGTGAGATGGTGTACAATGAATTTCTTTGTTGGTAGGGGGTGCATTCCTATATCTATATTGATGATATATGAAAAATGACGAGCTCCATTTCTGCATGTTCCTTATTACAAGAGAGTTTATCAATTTTGTTTCACTGTTTTGTCTTCTTGTCTTTTGTGTTATTCTCTTTGGTGACCTTGAGGAATGCTTGGTGATAGTGCTAGATTTTTCCTCTTGTTTGGTTTGAGCTTAGCATTTGATCATTCACTTGTATAATTTTTCCTCAATGAAAATATATATGCCTTATCCTAGCCTTCCATTTCAAAAAATTAAATTATCATCTTGTTTAGGTATTGCTTACAACACCTACTACTCCAACAATTCGTATGAAAGCCATTACTGAAGCTTCAGAAGGATTCGTGTATCTTGTAAGATATCTTCCTTCTCATTTAATAGAGAGCTGTTTTGATCATTACTGCTTTTGCCCTCTGCTTACAAAATGAGGTTTGACGTTTTCAGGCTTTGTTCAATGCCTCATCCTCCTTTTTTCTTTCTTGGGCCTCTTGGTGGATTTTATTTCACTTTCATTTATGCACACATGGTTGAAATAATCCAGATCCTTTGTTGGTGGTCACTTGATAAACATCAGTTTGCATATCAACCTCAACTTCTATCCCTATACTACATGTTATTGGACTATTAATTTGATTCATGCTTCAGTTTCTAATAATCATATTTTTTTAGTAACAGAATGTAAGGCACCCATGGAGATAGCTAGTCAAATACAACCTGTGGATAGAACAGTGTGATGTAAATGCATACTTTTAGCAATTAGCAGGGGATTGAACCAATGTTTATGGATCTTTTCAATGAAATTGTTCACTTGAGATATGCGGGTGACGATTATAATTTCTTTGTTTCACTTCTATTGTTACAAGTAAAGTACATTATGTAGTTCCTGAACTTGTAGGTGAGCGCAGTCGGAGTTACCGGAGCTCGTGAATCTGTGAGTGCTAAGGTTCAATCTCTCCTGATCGACATTAAAGAGGTTTGTCTTAGCTTCTTATAATTCTCACGTATTCCATATTCTTAATGCCTAAGCTAATGTGTATTACATTCTTATGTTCTGCATGATGGCCTTCAAACTTGGTTTGGTATATAGTTCAAAGATGCTGCTCTCGGCATAGTAGACCTTCCCTCAAAGAACATTAATGGAAAATTCACTTCTACTTGCATCTTTAGTTCTGCTTAACTAACGTCTTTAAACTTCAGATATTTTTCTCTCTTTTCTTTCTTTTTTCCTTTCAAATGTTCAGGATTTAGCTACTCGTTTAATTGGAATACACAACTTCATCCTTAGATTTAAGAAAAAAAAAATCATCAAAAAAGATAATTTATAAAAAAATATTCATTCTTGGATCAAAGAAGTGTCAGTTGAATTTTACTCAATTCTTTGCTATTTTTTGGTGGCAATTTAGAGAATGCTTCAAAGAGAGGGCTTCCTTGGACTTAACCAAGGTCTACTGTCTTCTGAAGCTTGTTTTTCAACAGTACTATATTCTGCTTTAGACCACTTCAGACTCCAACGAATAAAAAGAATGCTGAGTGCTATCCTATGTTGCTCGGACTCTCCGAAAAATTCGCCAGGTGCATGTCGGATCCTCTAAAAGTAGTGCAACTTTGGAGGATCCAACACGGGTGCGGCAGCATTTTGGAGAGTCCGCGCAACATAGGCGCTATCCTTGCTCTGTCATTGCTCAGATGTGCGTGGTCTAGGGAAATCTGAGTCATCTGAATCGAAATCTGAAAGTTCTGAGTGAATTTCTACAAAATACATTCTTTTTCTGTATGCACAGTTGCATATGGGAATTCGTTAGGGTCATTACTGAAAGTCTGAAAGTAAACAAAACAAGTTACCTTGTTCTTACTATCATTACTCAAGTTACTAGGATAAAACATGGCTTTGATCTCTCCCAAGAATCTCCCTTTTATATTTCCCAGGGTTTTAGGCCTAAATTTTTAAGCGCGTAAGATACGTGTCTTTTGCTCCTTGACAGGCAACATCTAAACCGGTGGCAGTCGGATTTGGAATATCAAAACCTGAGCACGTGAAGCAGGTCAGTTTCGCAATGACTTGGAAGGCTTCCTGAGAGGTATAAAAAAAGAAGTTTATTT
This sequence comes from Nicotiana paniculata, assembly GCA_005239505.1. Taxonomy (NCBI): domain Eukaryota; kingdom Viridiplantae; phylum Streptophyta; class Magnoliopsida; order Solanales; family Solanaceae; genus Nicotiana; species Nicotiana paniculata. Next base: position 31,639 of record ML337344.1, on the reverse strand, counting down.
ACTGTTTTCCGTTGATGCCATGTATTGCAGGTGGCAGGATGGGGAGCTGATGGCGTGATTGTTGGTAGTGCGATGGTAAGAATACTAGGTGAAGCAAAATCACCCGAAGAAGGTTTAAAGGAATTAGAGGTCTTTGCGACATCTTTAAAATCTGCACTCTCTTGATTTTATGGTAGAATCGATTATTTTTGATAATACAGCTTGACACTTCATTTTTGAAACTCCATCTCTTAGAAGCAAGTTGATCTTGAAAACAGATTTTGTCTCATTTAAGCTTTAAGATTTTGACATTCATACTCTAGCTTGTATTAGACGCAGAGTTCTCTTGATTTTTTGTATGGTAATTCAAATTTAGTGCAAATTTTTTTCTTTTCTTTTCTTCTCATAAGAATATATACTTCATACAATAGAAAAAATTGAATAATCTATCTATATCTATGTCTATGTCTATATCTATATCTATCTATATCCATATTTATACTATCTTAAAAGCAGGAATGCCTTTAGCAAAATGTCGTTCGCCTTTTTTATCCCTTAAAAATAGATTTTATATTGAACAAAACTGTCTTTTAGTTATTTTTCCTAATATTTAAGAGTTTAAAATCAATAAAAATTTACTTATTAAATCTTTTCTTATTTGAATTAAGTGAAAAATCTTAATATTAATCATAAACATTCTACCTTACATAAATCTTCAAGTTAAATTATGACTGAATAACACCAAATCTTCCAATGATGCCGTATGGGTTTTCTCTAATTGTACGTTGTTCAAAATAGATTGGGTAATTGTGCTAAATATTAGGTGCACAATTGTAATATACACAAAATAAACTAAAGAGAAGAATAAAAGAGTAAATAAGAGAAAGATTCCCCTTTAAATGCTTAATATTTTGCTTAGACATAAATATTGATATAAATTTAAAAATTAAACTCAACAATTGAAGTAGCTACGGAAAGCAAAAAAGAAAAATGATTTGCAAAATCCAATAACACTAACCATTTGAAAAACATAAAGTGCAGAAGTTCAAAAATTTTGCAATTTGGAAATAGAACTCTTTTTGGATAAAAATATTGTTATAATTAAATTAAAATTTGGCATGAGCTAATATTACATAAGCTTAAAAAAAGGCACTAAGAATTTGAATCTTCAAAAAATAAATTATTTCTTTCTATTAGGGTTGATAACACATAATTACTTATTTGAATTAATCAATTAGCACAATAATTCAGATTCATTATTCTCCAAATTCATCACATAAATAAAATTATTTTTCAAGTTGACATAAATTTTGAGATACATGAATTTATTCCATAAAAAAACCTTCAATGAAAGAATCAAAGAGTAGAGTAAAATCAAGTATAGTACAATAATAACAATTAAATTATAGTAGTTTAAATGCAAATCTATATCTATATTATCTATCTTTACTATATTAAAAGCACAAAGCCCCTATCGAAATGTTTGCCTTTTTTATCCTTTAAAAGTTAATTTTGTACTAGACAAATAGTCATTTAATTATTTTCCTAAAATTTAGGACTTCAAAATCAACTAAAATTTTACTTAATAAGATCCTAATATTTAGGACTTCAAATTCAATTAAAATTTACCTTATTAGATTTTTTTTCTTATTTGATCGACTTTTATAAATATCCTTTTGGAGTTTAGTACGTGGCCATTAAAGTTTTTTTTTTAAATTCTTACCCTCTAAGGTATATAATAGTATTTTTCTCTCCAAATTACCAATAATTCATTACCTAAAAATATGAAACATCCATCAACAATGCATATTCGCCTTTTTCCTGTTAAATTTTTTTAAGAGCTTTGATTTAATCTGAACTTTAAATTTCTAGAAGTCTGAACTAATCTAGTGCTATTTTCAAAATAAATTAAGCCACAACCATACTATTTGAATTTGTAACTAAATTTAATTTTTTAAACTTATGAATTAATGTATTTGGAACTCTTGAAATAACTATAAATTTGTCATTTTCCCCCCCATAGTTTTGAAAAATTAACCTCAACATTGTGAATACTTGAAATTTCAATATTGTTATTAGCAGAGTGCATTCAAAGTAAGTTTAGGTTAGTATTAACTTTTATTTGGTTTTGGACGAACGTGCAACGAAGAAAATTTAGACTTTAAAACTAATAAGAATCCATGCAACTTTTTTACACAAGAGGAGGTTCATTTGGCTTGTCTATAATTTATCATTGAGTTGGTAAAGTTTAGAACATTTTTTTTTTTTTTTTTTTTTTTGTATAACGGCATTATGAACGTAAAGTTTACAAAGAGATGCTAGATGAGATACAACTACATAACATATTTGTATCTTATATAATAAAATATTTATAACTATAAATAATATATAACTAATTACACTAAATTCATTCAGAAAATATTGAGAACTATATATTGTATCAATGTACTAATATTTATTTTCATCATTTAAACATAATCGTTTAGTTTTACTTCCATTGCTATTTTTCAATAATTTATATACGTTTTATATTGATTAACGTAATGCACACGTACAATGCACATACACTAAAACTAGTTCCCTAAAATCTAAGCAGCCAAACTGGATGATCAGGTTTCGTTCATTGGGAATTTTGGTTGCTTTTCTTTGTCTTCTATTCGAGACTTCAATCGGGTTCTCGTGTCTGCTCCAGAAGTTGGGCAATTTCAATTCACGACATAACATTCAATCAACTATGCTTCTATCCGAAATTGTGATGACCCGATATGTCATCTTATGTTTTAAAACCAAATTCTGTGTTTCGAAGCCTTTAAGACCTCATTTTAACCCTCCTCGATTTGCATGCGCAGTTCGGGTATTGGCCCGGAAGGCTTATATGTTAAAAACTGATAAAAATAAGAAATTTTGCCTAAAAAATGTATTTGAGTTGACTTCGATCAATATTTTTGGTAAACGGACTCGGAGTCCGTATTTTGACGGTCCCGGTGGGTCCGTATCGAAATATGGGACCTGAGCGTATGCCCGGAATTGAATTCGGAGGTCCCTAGCTCGAGTTATGAATTTTTGTTGAACATTAAAAGTCTGAAAATTTAATGATTTTTAAGAATTGGTTGATGTTTGACCTTGTTAATACCGGGTCCGTATTTTGGTTCCGGAGTCCAATACAAGTCCAATATAATATTTATGACTTATATATGAAATTTGCTGAGAAACGTAGTTGATTTGACGTGATTCGGGCATCCGGTGATAAAAATAGAGATTTCAAAGTTTTCTTGAAAATTTCATTTGATTTGGTGTTCAATTCGTAGTTCTAGGTGTTATTTTGACGATTTGATCGCGCGAGCAAGATCATATGATATTTTTAGACTAGTGTGCACTTATGGTTTAGAGCCCCGAGGACTCAGGTGAGTTTCCGGTAGGCTACAGAGCGATTTGAACTTAGAAAATTAGCTAGTGCGCATCAAACCTGCAGATATCGCACTCTCAAATGCGAGCCTCGCAATTGCAAAGAACCCATCGCATTTGCGAGCAGTTGGGCCGGGGGTGGACTTCGCATTTGCAAAGTATTGGTCGCATTTGCGAACATCTTCAGTTCGCAATTGCGAACACACGTTCGCTTATGCGATGACTGCAGGCCCGGGAACCTTAGACGGGATTTTCGATTCATTTCCCAAATTTTCAAAACCTAAAACACAAGAGATGATTTTCCAAAGAACTTTTCTTTCTATGATGATCTAAGGGGTCATTTTATGAATTTAGACTCCGTTCTAGTCTTATTAGCCATATAAATATTAATTTTAACTACCTCGATTTGCGTACGCAGTCCGGGCATAAAAACCGGAAAGCTTTTATGTTAAAATAAGAAATAATAATTTTTAGAATTAAAAATTTAGTTTTAGTTGACTTGAGTCAACATTTTGAGTAAACGGGGTCGGATCTGTGTTTCGACGATCCCGAGAGGTCCGCAGTAAAATATGGGACTTGGGCATGTGCCCGGAATTGAATTCAGGAGTCCCAAGCCTTGGAAATCAATTTTTGAAAGAAATTATTTTGTCGAAATATTAATGAAATAAAGAAAAGAATTAATATTTAAAATCACTGATATCTGGCCCGTATTGGTTTCGGAATACGATACAGATTTGTTATAATATTTTCATAATATCTGTGAAATTCGGTGAGAATCGAAGTTTATTTGACGTGATTCGGACGTCCGGTTGAGAAGTAGTGAAACTTAAGTGTCATTGAGAAAAATGATGAGTTTTGAGGTTAAATTCATAGCTTTACATGTTAGTTTCATGATTTGATTGAACGAGCAAGTCCATATGATACTTTGACTTACGTGCATGTTTGGTTTAGAGCCTCGAAGGCTCGGGTGAATTTCAAATAGGTTTGGGTTGTGTTGCGCTCGTTCTTTCTTATGTTTCGACGTCGTTTCTTCAAGCATAAATGATATCATATTGAACAAATGAGCTCCGATTTCTGTTTTGAATGAACTATTAGATCCGTATCGTAATTATGGACCCGCAGAAAAAAGGATCATCGAATTTGGACATCGTATGAGGATTTTATCGTCATTTTACTAAGGTTGCCAGATTTTTCAGGTTAATTACGAAATTGCCCGTGACGGCGTATTAAAAATCTGTACTATTTGCAAATATTAAAACCTACATATCTCCTTCGTTATAAGGTCAAATTGAGTGATTCAAAAGCCTAAATTGACTATAATTTCACAAGGAATTCATTGGATACATAAAAATCGAGTTTTAAGATCGTTTGGAACGAGAAACGAGGCAGAATAGCTGGTAAAAAAGAAAATATTAAACGGGCAGACTTCTTCCTCTTCAAATTTTCGAACCCCACATCCCTAGGAACGAATTTCTTCACCAAATATCATTCCCAAGTCATAGGTAATTAATTATAAACTTTACTCTTTCAATTACCCATTGTTTTTCATCACTTTTAAATCAAAAACTAAGAATTTTCACGGTAAAAACTGAGGGTTTGGGTAGAATTAGGGAATTTTGTAAAAATCGAATCTTTACCTCGAATTGAGGTCGGATTTCGAAACTAATTGTATATTTGGTTTCGTGGGTGAACGGGTAAACGTAATTTGGTCCGAACCCCGAGTTTAGACCAAGCGGGCCCGGGGTCGGGTTTTCACTTTTTTTTTAGAAAACTTAGGAAAAATTATAATTTTCAATAAAGTTAGTTCCTTAGCATTAATTAATGATATTGAGTTAATTATGATTAGATTCGAGCAAATTAGAGCAAGATTCTAAAGGAAAAGCTGTAATTGAGGAGTGAGTGGCCTGCAAAATTGAGGTAAATATTTGGTATAACTTTGACTTGAGGGAATAGGAATCCCCACTTGTTTGTTATGTGAAACACATGGGCGTGGTGTAAAGGTGTGGTGATGAGTATCTATGCACCACCCAAATTGTCTGTTAAACATGACCCCTTCCCGTTCCCCACTTATTTGATCATTATCTTAATTGTTATATGTTCTATGACTATTTGGCCTTGTTGATATGTTGTTGTTGTGATTATTTGGAAAGAGTATTGGTTGTTTGAGTTGGTTTCCTTGTGATATGTATAACGGTTGAGAGGTTTGGCATTATTTTTACGAATTTTATATATATATATATATATTTACGTTCCTGGTGGTTTCGTTTGATAATATTGAGGAAGTTGTGAGAAATGCAGTCTAACTGTTTCGTAATTGTTGAGGTTCACGTGGTTATTGGGTTTCATTGAGTTATTTCCAATTGTTGTTGTAAGTGTGTTAAAAATGTTGGTTGTTCTCTTGAGTTTATCATAATATATAAAGACTGAGCTGGATTGACAGCGTTACGGTGTTTATTTATATTCTGGTTGGTTTTATTGTGAAATGATATTGATTAAACCTTACGAGCTATATGATTTTTTGTTTGAAATTGTGGAAATAAAAGTATTGTGAAAGGCTTGGCCTGAATTGTGAAATTCTTTATGAATAAATTGATATGATATGTCTGGTGGGAGCGGGTTGCACGCCACAACAAAGAGTGATAAGGGTGGACAGGTGAGATCGGGTTGCACGCCGCAACAGGAGCAATAAGGTTGATATATTTAGGGAGGAGCAATAAAGGAAGACAGGTGGGAGCGGGTTGCACGCAACAACAAGGAGCGATAAGGGAGAACATTTATATTTTTACTGATTTTCAAAGAAAATAAAGATTTGAAAAGCTAAATGTTTATTTTTACTGTTCTATTTTTTTGAAAAACAAATATTTGAAGCTTTCTATTTTATATTATTATTTTCATATTTTGACACTACTTTTATTCAAAGATAAAGTTTGAAAACTTGAAAAATATTGAGGATTGGTTATAGCTGAGGCCTGAAAGAGGCGGTTGTATTACTTTATTATTGTTGCAGTATTTGAATTGATGTGTTTAGATTTCCTTCATGTTGTATAATCATTGTCTCAGATATATTTTCTTGTTCGTGTAGAATTATTTTATTGTGTTATTGTATATATTATTGTCACAGGTTATATATTGTTTATGCCCCGCCGTAGCCTCGTCACTACTTCGTTGAGGTTAGGCTAGGAACTTACTCAGTACATGGGGTCGGTTGTACTGATACTACACTCTGCACTCTTTTGTGCAGATCCAGGTACTAACCAACAATAGAGATTTTTAGAGCAACCATCTATTTATTCGGAGACACGAGGTATATCTGCCGACGTTCGCAGATCCCGAGAGTCTTCTCCTATTTTTATAAAACTGTTTTATTATATTCAGAACAGTTACACTATTTCTTTCAGCCCATTATTTGTAGTATTCTTTAGTAGTTCGTGAATTGTGACACCAGACTCTAGGGTAGTTCTAGATCTGTTATATGATTAGTTCGTGGTTCGTTTTTATTTAATTATTTATTATTTTATCTTTGGAAATCATTTAAATTAAGTTTACTTTAAATTTATTTATTGGTGCTTAAGAAAATAATCAAAGGAAATTAGCTACTCGAATTCTAACATTGGCTTACCTAGCAAGTGCGGTGTTAGGCGCCATCACGATCCATAAGGTTAGGAATTTGGGTCGTGACACTTTCCCAAATCATTGATAGTGATCTTCAACTAATTTCTTTCAATCATTCATTATTTTTTTCATAAGATTCAACCAAAAATCTAAGATTTTTCATGTTGGAAATTGGGGGTTTTGGGTAGAAACTAGGGATTTGATAAATTGGATATTTAGACCTCAAATTGAAGTCGGATTCCAAAATTAATAATATAACCGGACTCGGGGATGAAAGGGTAATCGGGTTTTGGTCTGAATTTCGGGTTTGGACCAAGCGGTCTCGGGTGTTGGCTTTTTCGAAAATGGCCTAAATTGAATTCTTTGCAATCATGGGTAGTTCCTAAGGCTTTATTTGAATTGTCTGGTTGGTAATTTGCTAGATTCTATTGGTTCGAAAGCTTGTTTGAAGGGAAAAGTGTGATTGAGCTTTGAGTTGGCCGTTGGAGCAAGGTAAGTGTCGTGGTTAACCTTGGCTTGAGGGATTATGACATAATTGTCTATTTGCAACGTGTTTAAATGTTGGGTACCACGTATAGGTGAGGTGACGAGTACCTATGCGTGGTTATCGAATTATAGCATGCGATTGGTCTTGTTCTCGTAATGTTACTTTCCTTGATCATATTATTCATGCTTAGACTAGTTATTACTGATGTTGATCACTATTATCATGTTACGGATTTTGGTATTGATTGGTGTTGAATCAAGTTGAGATTGGTACGGTGGAACCAAATGTTGAAGTAAGATTTGATCTTGTTGTTTCTATCTCCCTACTGTCATTGTTTATTGTTTTGGTGAGGGAGAGTATTATTGCACGAAGGGTGATGCCGTGCTGTTTTTATTGACTTTATGTGAGGTTGAGAGTGTTAATGCATAAAGGGTGATGTCGTGCCATATCATGAGTGTAATGCACGAATGGTGATGCCGTGCCATGTTATGAGCGTTAATGCACGAAGGGTGATGCCGTGCCATTTCTGTTAAATTTATGGTGAGGATGAGGTTAAAAGCACGAAAGGTGATGCCGTGCCCTTTTCCTTTACTGTGTTCATTGATTCTTATTGGTTCATGGTATATTACTATTCAAGTTGTCTTTTTACTGTAATTCTCTATCTCGTACTTTCCCTCAGCATGTTTCCCCTCCCGATATTACATGTCTAGTTCTTTACTATTTTTTGCATATACACTGTTGAATTGTACATGTTTGATTTTAGGTGTCTTGTCTTAGCCTCGTCACTACTTCGTCGAGGTTAGTCTCGACACTTACCAGTACATGGGGTCGGTTGGACTCTTCTACTCTTATTCTCTCGCAGATGGCGAGAACACGTACCGCTTCTTCAGTTGAGCAGCAGCCAGAGCCTCCAGTGGAAACTCCTATGAGGGGCAGAGGTCGAGGCCGAGGCCATTCCAGAGGCCGAGGTAGGGGCAGGGCTCAGCCTAGAGCCCCAACAGCATCCCCAGCACTGGAGCCTCAGGTAGAGTTTGAGGAGAAGGCTCTAGCCCAGACTGTTCCTGCCGGGCCAGCTCAGGTTCCGAAGGGGTTCATTGGCACCCTAGTGGGCCTTATGGAGAGTGTGGACCAGACTGGCGCATTTCCCATGACACTAGCCGTCTCTTAGGATGGAGGATGAGCCTAGACTCCTGCTACTCCCACTCCGTAGCAGATGGCTCCCCAGTATTAGACCCCAGCAACTCAGGTAAGAGTAGTTCAACCGGTTGTTGCGGCACAAGCCGGTGAGGGGACAGCTATGTCTTCTGAGGTTTTGTGGAGATTGGAAAAGTTCACCAAGCTATTTCCAGTTCACTTCAGTGGTGCATCTTCAGAGGACCCCTATGAGTATCTTGACAACTGTCACGAGGTTCTTCGGAACATGGTATGGTTGGAGTCGACTTTGCTGCATTTCGCTGGTTCCACCAAGAAATGGTGGAGAGATTATTTATTGACCAGACCAGCGGGGTCGCTTGCTCTTACTTGGGACCAGTTCTCTCAGCTCTTTCTAGAGAAGTTTCTCGCTATTGCCTTGAGAGAGGAGCATCGCCATAAGTTCGAGCGTCTTCAGCGGGGCAACATGACTGTTACTCAGTATGAGACTCGTTTTGTGGATTTAGATCGTCATTACCTTCTTCTGCTTCCTACTGATAGAGAGAGAGAGAGAGAGAGAGAGAGAGAGACAGAGAGAGAGAGAGAGGGTGAAGAGGTTTATTGAGGGACTCGCTCAACCTATCATATTGCAGATGGCTAAGGAGACTGGGAGTGAGATTTCTTTTCAGGAGGCGGCCAATGTCGCCAGACGAGTCGAAGTGGTTCTTGCTCAGGGAGGTCAGGGGTCAGACAAGAGACCTCTTCATTCCGGTGGGTTCATCGGTGCATCATCTGGAGGTAGGGGTACTTTTGGTAGAGGCCATCCTCCCAGGCCATTTCATTCAGCACTCCAGGCATCCCACGGTTCTCCAGGTGGTTGTGGCCCTCATATGCCTTATTCTGATCAGCCAACCTGTAGTGCACCACCAGCTCCTATCAGTATACCTCCGCTCCAGAGTTTTCAGGGTGGTTACTGAGGTCGACAGGGTTAGTTTCACGGCCATCAGTCATAAAAGCCGAGGTCTTGTTATACTTGTGGTGATCCGAGGCACATAACTAGATTTTGCCCTCGTGCATCGAGCAGTTCTCAGCATCAGGGTTCTCGTGCCATGGTCCTGGCATCGAGTGCTGCACTGCCCGCTTATCCAGTTAGAGGTAAGGGTCAGGTAGTCAGAGGTGGTGGTCCGACCATTAGAGGTGGAGGTCAGGCTGCTAGAGGTGGAGGACAGCCAGCCAGTGGACGTCCTAAATATGTAGTTTAGAATGGTGGGGCCCAGCCCCGATGTTATGCTTTTCCATCCAGGCCTGAGGCTGAGTCATCTGACTCCATTATTACTGGTACTGTTTCAGTTTGCAGTAGAGATGCTTTAGTTCTATTTGATCCGGAGTCTACTTACTCCTATGTGTCATCTTACTTTGCTTCATATTTGGTTGTGCCTCGTGATTCTTTGAGAGCACATGTATATGTGTCCACACTTGTAGGGGATGCTATTGTTGTAGATCGTGTTTATAGTTCGTGTGTGGTCACTACTTCTCGATATGGTTGATTTTGATATCATACTGGGTATGGATTGCTGTCACCTTATCACCCTATATTGGACTGTCACGTCAAGACGATGACCTTAGCCTTGTCGGGTTTGCCTCGATTATAGTGGAGAGGGACTCCTGTCCATTTTACCAGCAGGGTTATCTCTTATATGAAGGCTCGGAGTATGGTTGAGAAGGGGTGTTTGGCTTATTTGGCTTATGTTTGTGATTCCAGTGCAGAGGTTCCTTCCATGGATTAAGTGCCAATTGTTCATGAATTTCCAAAGGTATTTCTTGCAGACCTTCCAGGGATGCCACCTGATAGGGATATTGATTTGGTTCCAGGCAGTCGGCCCATTTCCGTTCTGTCATACCGTATGGCCCTGCCCGAGTTGAAAGAATTGAAGGAGCAGTTGCAGGATTTGCTTGATAAGGGCTTCATTTGACCTAGTGTATTGCTCTGGGGTGCACCGATGTTGTTTGTGAAGAAGAAGGATGGATCGATGAGGATGTGCATAGATTACCGGTAGTTGAACAAGGTCACTATCAAGAACAAGTATCCATTACCGAGGATTGATGATTTATTTGATCAGCTTCAGGGTGCCAAGGTGTTTTCGAAGATTGATTTGAGATATGACTACCATCAGTTGAGGATTAGGTCATCCGATGTCCCTAAGACATCTTTTCGGACTCGGTACGGGCATTATGAGTTTCTAGTGATGTTTTTTGGGTTGACAAATTCCCCAGCAACATTCATGGATTTGATGAACCGAGTGTTCGAGCCTTATTTAAACTCCTTTGTGATTGTGTTTATTGACGATATCTTGATCTACTCAAGCAGTCGAGAGGAGCATGAAAAACATCTTAGAGTTGTGCTTCAGACCCTGAGAGACAGTCAGATATATGCCAAGTTTTCGAAGTGCGAGTTTTGGTTGGATTCAGTCTCTTTCTTAGGGAACGTCGTATTAGCTGAGGGGATTCAGGTAGATCCTAAGAAGATTGAGGCAGTTCAGAACTGGCCCATACCCACTTCAGCCACTGAGATCAGAAGTTTCTTGGGTTTGGCAGGTTATTACCGTCGATTTGTGTAGGGGTTTTCATCTATAACAGCCCCGTTGACCAGGTTGACCTAGAAGGGTGCACCGTTCAGATGGTCGGACGAGTGTGAGGTGAGCTTTCAGAAGATCAAGACAACTTTGATTACAACACCGGTGTTGGTGTTTCCCACAGGTTCAGAATCTTATACGGTATATTGTGATGCTTCCCGTGTTGGGCTCGGTGCAGTATTGATGCAGGAGGGCAGGGTGATTGCATATGCATCGCAGCAATTGAAGGTTCATGAGAAGAATTACCCTGTCCATTGTCGCGCCCTCTTTTTCTCGCGAAATTAGGTTTCGACATTCATTTGGGGCAACTCCCTTCCTTTTGGGAGAGGGGTATGGAAAGTGAAGAGTCGCCACCTAACAGATTCATGTGCGTTAGGGCACCTAATACAAATAACTCACGAAAACCGGTCTACGTTACCAGATATTGGGTAAGGGCTTGAAATTACCGTGAGGAGAAGGTGTTAGGCACCTCTCGAGGTCCACTATGGTGGGTCCTAGCCAAACTTACTTAGCAAATTAGTCATTTATTAGATAAGTAGTCTAAGCACACATATGTAAGCAAGATGAAAGGAGTTTGAAAGGTAATCAGTCTGAGAACACATATATAAACAAGATAAAGGAGTCCTAAGTTATTTAGCCTATACGATCATATCCATACAATGCCTGGTAATCCTTCCTCAACTAGAGGGGTTACACGTGACATTAGCGCACAGGTCATCATATCCTTTTACTACCCAATTACCCTCCCCTTAGCGATTATAAGCGATTTTAATTTAAACAGACTCTAAGCGTGCATTACCTGTACCTTCCTGGTGGTCCCGGAGGTGCTTAGTTACTCGAAATTTTAGGTAGTTCTAGACTCTCCTAAGGTATTTAAAAGGGAAAATCTAAATGACAAGCAAGAACAAATAAGACATTCACGTAAGGAACAATTAAAGGCTCACTTTTACCTCCTCAAGTATGCAGACAATAGCACATCTCAAACAGCAGGATTTCAGACATTTCAAAGTCCTAAAACAGGATATCTATGTGAGCATGAAAACAGACAGTATGAAATATCTATTAAAGCGAGGCAATGGAGACCTAATTAGTTTGCCTACTGATTTTTAGGACTTGCTGAATCTTGGCAGTTCACAAATAATTAAACAAAGCACAATTTTACCACTTTTATAAGGCCTTAATTACCTATAGGCTTGCCTAATCGTGGTTCAGGGATACCCTATAACATGATGTCTAAAAATGCAAACAGAATTCTAGAAATTGACTAAAGGAGAGAAAACAATTTGAGTTTTAATACGTCCTATAAACATGCTTGTCTAGGTGCTGATGGCTACTTCTAAGCATCCTTATAGACAAGACAGTTACTGATTTAGGCGATGTAGACATGGTTTAAAGCGAATAAAACACATTCCTAAAGAAGGATTTCTAATGCACATAAAGAATGTACATTTTATTAAGCAAAATTACAACAGTAACTTAATAACATGATTTCTAGGTGATCATGATTATGCAGAAGCAGAATTTCGTGATAGTGAAGTATTGAGCTATAACATGTTCTCTAATATGCAAAACCAATAAATGTAATTGTCCTACAACAGGGTTTTTAATGTAAATAACACCATAGTCCTACAACATGATCTTTAATGCAAATAAGCATAGTATAAACCTAAAGCATGATTTCTACCCAATTTCCCCACAAAAGTCATATGGAAATCCCTCCCCTTTTACTAATTTTCCCAATAACTGTTTACAAAGATAAATATTACAAACTAGAAGTGAATGAGTTACATAAATATAAGCTATACTTTAGGGAGCCTGCAGATAGGCCGAAAGAAGACCTGGAGACACAAGTTCTTCAAAACAGTCTCAGATACCAAGAGTCTAATAGCCAATAGGGTGTCCTAGTGTGTCAAAGTTTCCTAAGGACCTCAGGGATCCCGAGGAATGCTCACACAAAGATCCTTTGAATAGGGAAGTGATTATATGCAATGTGGAAAAGTCCAGCCCCAGTATGCTAGAGTTCGGAGGAATCTCAGGGATTCCTAGGTAGTACACACACTGGAGGGGCAGAACTTAAGAATCTAAGAGTAGAAGTGAGAGTGTTGGACATAGTTTTGAAAGAATTTGTTAAAGACAGTGTAGAGATAACACTTTTTAGGAGTGAAAAGGTTTTCAGGAATAGAAATAATTTTAGGAAAAAAGCCAAGAGTGAAAAACAGTTTTTGAAATCAATTCTAAAAGAACAAAGATTCAACATACAACCACACAAACTCAGAGTGCTCAGACTCACAACCAGTTTTTACAAACAGGGGGGTCAATGGGTTGGGAACATAGAGAGATTCACATCAGAAACACATGAACATGGTCTAAGGGGAGCATATGGAACAACAACTGTACAGAACAACTAGGAGTCTATTGATTCAGGAACTTAACAAGTCAGTCATGGTAAAAGGTAATTAAAACATAGAGACATAGCGTGGGAATAGTCATGTTGAATGCAGAGGTGCATTAGTCATACCAATCAGGATCAATCAAATACGTTAGGAGTCTAAGAAACTAACACGAGCATACTAGTTTAGGGGATTAAACAGGAACTGAACAAACATGCAAACAAAACAAATGAGATCTAGGCATGCTCGATTAAACACTGGAAATGGAAAGGGTAAAACTTAAACATACTGGGTAAAACAGTAAACAGGAAGACAATAAAGTGCATAGCCAATTAACCAGTGCAAGAATAGGCATGGATTTACATAAAGGAACACATAAAGCTGAGTTTCAGAATTAAACTAGAGACATACCAGCTAAGGAAACAAAGTGCAGAATGTAAAGCAAGTAAAGTTCCACTGTCTAGTCTTAGCTTTCAGCCAGCTAGAACAATGGTTGGCACATGTAGAAGAGAAAGAAGAGAGAATTTGAGAGTGTGTGTGTTCTGAACTACTGTTCGTGTCCTTTAAAGAAACCGGAATGAGAGTTTATATAGTATTCAACAGAGAAGACAATTAAGGCAAGAAAAATTAGAGTTCACAAATAAGGCAAGCAAATATAATCGGCCAGTTAATTGGGGGCTAAGCTTGATCAAATAATTCAACAGAATTCGAAAAACATCCCCTAAATTGGGGAGAATCAATTAACAACTCAATTAGGGGTTCATTAAGGTAAATAAATCAATCAAAGACAGTCTACATGCAATTAAATCCCATAAATCAGATTAATAAAATAATTAAGGCAAGTAGTACCATTAGGAGTCACAAATAAGGAAAATAGGTAAAATCACAGGAAAATATCAATTTCAACAGAAAAATATGATTTGAACCCTAATAAAATCAGTCAATCTCTTTTAATTAACAGAGATAAAAAATAACGGAAAAATATTTAAATAGTTAGTGAAAAAAACAGAAAACCTAGGGTTTAGAACATAGACAGTCACGCAAACGAAGAGTAATGGGATCAAACACTCAAACTTCCTTTAGAAAAGTTTTGCAGAAACACAAAGAAGAGAAACCCTAGTTTAGAACATTAAAATCAATTAATAATAAGTAAAAACAAGAGGTTTTCAAAGAAAAATACCAGATAAACTTAAAATCATCTCAAATCTACAAGGATCTGAACAGACTCAAGTAGAAAGAGAATATGCTTTTGAAAAAATGGAGCGAGCTAAGAAAAAATCCAGTTAATAACTGGAGTTTCAGCCATAATCATAAATATAACAATACTCACAAACGTAGCGATGAACACAAGGCAGGATCATAAAAATTGAAGAGTTTAGGTCAACTCTGAGTTGAGTCTTTTGAGATTCCTTCAAACCACGAAGAAATCGAACAACCAGAAGAGGTAAGAGGCTGGCGGGGGCCTGGATCATAGAGAAATCCCATGAAATGAGGTGTTTTCTAGTGACGACGGCTAGGGTTAGGGGAGAGTTTGAGATAAATGAAGGAGGGAAGGGATTTGGGGGCAGAGAAATTTGACGAGTGAATAGGGTTTGGGGGTAATTAAAAAAGGAAATGGATTCCATCTGGGGTTTGGGCGGGTTTAAGAATTGGGTTTGGGCTATGATTTAAATTGGTATGGGGGTAATTATATGGGCTAAGGTCCGAAATTAAACCAAATTAAAAGAGGCTACTTGTTAAATACTCATTTAATTGATAAAATAATTTGTAAAAATAGTTAATAAATGATAAAAAATAATTTTTATGCATAAAATTGATTTGAGATAATTACCTAATATTATAAAAATACAAAAGGTCATTTTCTTGTGAGATAAGGTAATTATGCACTCGTGGGCTATTACTGCGAAGTTATTACAATTATAACCCAAAAATGTATATGAGGCTATTTGTGCAATAATTTAAGCTTAATATGAATATAGACAACAAAATTAAACCATGAGATTTTATAAAGTCATTTGTGATGCAATTTTTAATTATTTATGTAAATAAAATACTGGGATAACTTACTTAAAAATCCCTAAAAATGTAGAAATTATGGGAAAATATCGATTGATGCTAATGCATAGTTTTGAAGGTATATATATGAATTTTAAAAAATATTAGGGAAAAATTGGGTATCAACATCCATGATTTAGAGTTGGCAACCATTGTTCACGCGATGAAGATCTGGAGGCACTATCTTTATGGCGTGTCATGCAAGGTATTCACTGACCATCAGAGCCTTCAGTATTTGTTCAAGTAAAAGGATATCAATTTGAGGTAGAGGAGGTGTTTGGAGCTATTGAAAGACTATGATATCACCATCTTATATTATCCCCGGAAGGCCAATGTGGTAGCCGACGCATTGAGTAGGAAGGTAGCGAGTATGGGAAACCTTGTGTTCATTCGAGTTGGTGAGATCCCACTAGCATCAGATGTTCAGACCTTGGCCAACTAGTTAGTGAGGTTGGATATTTTATAGCCCAGTCGTGTTCTAGCTTGCACAATCTCTTGATCTTCTTTGTTTGAGTGTATCAGAGATCGGCAGTATGACGACCCTCATTTGTTGGTCCTTAGGGACAATGCGGCACAGTGGTTCCAAGCAGGCTTCGTGAGTTGATTCTTGAGGAGGCCCATAATTCCCTGTATTCCATTCATCCGGGCACCGCAAAGATGTATCAGGACTTGTGGTAACATTATTGGTAGAGGAGGATGAAGAAGGATATAGTTGCTTATGTAGCTCGGTGCCTGAATTGTCAGCAAGTGAATTATGAGCATCAGAGGCCCAATGGTTTGCTTTAGAGGATAGAGATTCCTGAGTGGAAGTGGGAGCGTATCACTATGGATTTCGTTATTAGAATCCCACAAACTCATAGGAAGTTCGATGTCGTTTGGGTCATTGTGGACATGCTGACTAAGTCAGTTCACTTCATTCCTGTGACAGTTACATATTCTTCGGAGCGGTTGGCACATATTTAAATTCGTGAGATCGTCTGTCTTCAAGATGTGCCCGTGTCTATCATTTATGATCGAGGTACGCAGTTCACCTCTCACTTCTGGAGGGCAGTACAGTGTGAGTTAGGCACGCGGGTTGAGTTGAGCACAACATTTCGTCCTCAAATAGACGGACAGTTCAAGCGCACTATTCAGATCTTGGAGGATATGCCCTGCGCATGTGTTATAAACTATGAAGGATCGTGGGATCATTTCTTGACCCTTGCAGAGTTCGCCAACAACAAAAACTACCAGTTGATCATTCAGATGGCTCCCTATGAGGCATTTGGTTCGAGCCGGGGGAGGCTCGGTTTCTAGGTACGAATCTAGTACAAGATGCCTTGGATAAGGTCAATATTTTTCAGGATCGACTTCGCATAACTCAGTCCAAGCAAAAGAGTTATGCCAGCCGTAGAGTTCGTGATGTTGTATTCATGGTCGGAGAGAGAGTGTTGCTCCAGGTATCACCCATGAAGGGTGTCATGAGGTTTGGAAAGAAGGGCAAGCTGAGCCCTAGGTACATCAGACCTTTTGAGATTCTCGAGAGAGTGGGAGCAGTGTCTTACATGCTTGTGTTTTCTCCGGGGTTATCAGTAGTTCATCCAGTGTTCCATGTGTCCATGCTCTGGAAGTATCACGATGATCCGTCCCATGTGTTAGATTTTTCTCTATCCAATTGGACAAGGATTTGACTTACTAGGAGGAACCGGTGACCATTCTAGCTCGGCAGGGTCGTTACTTGAAGTCGAAGAGTTATCCTTCAGTCCGAGTGCAGTGGAGAGGTCAGACCGTCGAGGCAACTACTTGGGAGTCCGAGTCGGGCATGTGGAGTAGATATCCCCACTTATTCTCCAGTTTAGGTACTTTTCTATGTCCGTTCGAGGACGAACGTTTGTTTCAGAGGTGGAGAATGTGATGACCCAATAGGTCATCTTATGTTTTAGAACCAAAGTTTGTGTTTCAAAGCCTTTAGAACATCATTTTATCCTTCCTCGATTTGTGTGCGCAGTCCGAGTATTGGCCCGGAAGGCTTATACGTTAAAAACTGATAAAAATAAAAACTTTTGCCTAAAAACTTCATTTGAGTTGACTTCAGTCAAAATTTTTGGTAAACGGACCCAGATCCGTATTTTGATGGTCCCGGTGTGGTCCGTATCGAAATGTGGAACCTGGGCGTAATCGCGAAATCAAATGTGGAGGTCCCTAGCTCGAGTTTTGAATTTATTTTGAAAATTAAAAGTCTGAAAATTTTATGATTTTTGAGAATTAGTTGATGTTTGGCCTTGTAGATATCGGGTCCTTATTTTGGTTCCGGAACCCAATACAAGTCCAATATAATATTTATGACTTATCTGTAAAATTTGCTGAGAAACGGAGTTGACTTGACGTGATTCGGACGTACGGTGGTAAAAATAGAGATTTCAAAGTTTTCTTGAAAATTTCTAGGTATTATTTTGGCGATTTGATCGCACAAGCAAGTTCATATGATATTTTTAGACTAGTGTGCACTTTTGGTTTAGAGCCCCGATGTCTCGAGTGTGTTTCGGGTAGGCTATAGAGCGATATGAACTTAGAAAATTAGCTGGTGTGCATCAGACCTGCAGATCTCGTATCTGGCTCGCAAATGCGAGCCTTGCAATTGTGAAGAACCGATCACATTTGCGAGCAGTTGGGCTGGAGGGTGTACTTCGCATTTGTGAAGTATTGGTTGCATTTGCGATCATCTTCAGTTCGCAATTGCGAACACATGTTTGCATTTGCGATGACATTAGGTCCGGGAACCTTTTCGCATTTGCGAAGAAAATGTCGCATTTGTGAAACCCAGGTCACAAATGCGACTCTGCAGTTGAAGAAAATGGGACTTAGATGAGATTTTTGATTCATTTCCCAAATTTTCAAAACCTAAAACACAAGAGACGATTTTCCAAAGAACGTTTCTTCCCCAAATCATTGATAAGTGATCTTCAACTAATTTCTTTCAATCTTTCACTATTTTTTATAAGATTCAACAATAAATCTAAGGTTTTCCATGGTGAAAATTGGGGGTTTTGGGTAGAATCTAGGGATTTGATAAATTGGAGATTTAGACCTCAAATTGAGGTCGGATTCCAAAACCAATTATATAACCGGGCTAGGGGTGAAAGGATAATCAGGTTTTGGTCCGAATTTCGGGTTTTGACCAAGCGGGTCCAGGTGTTGACTTTTTTGACTTTTTTGACTTTTTCGAGAATGGCCTAAATTGAATTTTTTGCAATCGTGGGTAGTTCCTAAGGCTTTAATTGAGTTGTTTGGTTGGTAATTTTCTAGATTCTATTGGTTCGGAAGCTTGTTTGAAGGGAAAAGTTGTGATTGAGCTTTGAGTTGGCCGTTGGAGCGAGGTAAGTGTCGTGGTTAACCTTGGCTTGAGGGATTAGGACTTAATTGTCTATTTTCTACGTGTTTAAACGTTGGGTACCACATATATGTGAGGTGACGAGTACCTATGCGTGGTTGTCAGATTATAGCATGCGGGTGGTCTTGTTCTCGTAATTGTTGCTTTCCTTGATCATATTATTCATGCTTAGACTAGTTATTTGTGGTGTTGATCATTATTATCATGTTACAGATTTTGGTATTGATTGGTGTTGAATCAAGTTGATATTGGTTCGGTGGAACCAGATGTTGAAGTAATATTTGATCTTGTTGTTTCTATCTCCCTACTGTCATTTTTTATTGTTTTGGTGAGGGAGAGAGTTAATGCACGAACGGTGATGCCGTGCTGACTCTATTGACTTTATGTGAGGTTGAGAGTGTTAATGCACGAAGGGTGATGCTGTGCTGTTTCTATTGACTTTATGTGAGGTTGAGAGTGTTAATGCACGAAGGGTGATGCCATGCTGTTTCTATTGACTTTATATGAGGTTGAGAGTGTTAATGCACGAATGGTGATGCCATGCCAGATCGTGAGTGTAATGCACGAAGGGTGATGCCGTGCCATGTTATGAGAGTTAATGCACGAAGGATGATGCCGTGCCATTTCTGTTAAATTTATGGTAAGGATGAGAGTAAAAACACGAAGGTGATGCCGTGCACTTTACCTTTACTGTGTTCATTGATTCTTATTGGTTCATAGTATATTAATGTTCAAGTTGTCTTTCTGCTGTAATTCTCTATTTACTTCCCCTCGGTATCTTTTCCCTCCCGATATTACATGTTTAGTTCTTTACTGTTATTTGCATATACATTGTTAAGCTGCACAAGTTTGATTGTAGGTGTCTTGTCTTAGCCTCGTCACTACTTCGTCGAGGTTAGGATCGACACTTACCAGTACATGGGGTCGGTTGTACTGATATTGTACTCTGCACTTTCTGTGCAGATTTTGATACGGGCTCGGGTTGATTGCGAGTTTTGTTGTTGGACCCACTATCCGGAGACTCAAGGTAAATCTGTCGGTGTTCACAGACCTTGAAGTCCCCGTCTATCTTTGTTGTTTTTACTGTTTCTTTCTTTCAAACAGTTGGACTTCTTTCAGACTTGTACTTGTAGTAAATTCTAGATTGTTCGAGAATTGTGACACCGGATTCGGATAATGATAAATGATGAAGTCATTATAATATTCCACACTCTTTATAGTTTAATTGCTACTAATTACTGAATTGTATTAGAATTAATTTACAAATACTTTAACGTCGGCTTGCCTAGCAAGTGGGATGTTATGCGCCATCACGGTCCTGACGATAGAAATTTCGGGTCGTGATGGAAATTTTATCTGTGGATAAAAAGAGAATTTATCAACTGGACAACAATATAATAAACTTGCAACAAAATAGCTTTTAGACTAGAATCTAGTCTAGTATTGATATGAAAATAGAATTTTGAATGAAGAGTTCCTAGAAGTTTTGTGGACAGAAGGCAACTTAGAAACAACCAGAGGCCTACCTAAACTACCTAAACCAAACACAAAGATTGCAAACAAATAATATGTCAAGATGCGAATGAATAATACACTTCACAAGAAATAGAGAGACTGATGGGTTTAAAAGTATTTTAGATGTATGTTTTGATGATCTAACAAACTTATTGTCAAGAACCAGATAAAGGACCTGATGCACACTTGGTATATTTATCCATCAATGGTCCCAAGCTAATGGGAGCTGTATGACTTCAGACAGAAAAGAATCAACTCAGGGACCTGATCCCTTGGAGTTTCCCTGACAGCCGCACGAAGTCAACTCTACAGTTGGAAAGTGACTGCTTGCACTGTACACGCTACAGTGCAGAAACAGTGCAGCAGTAACTTCCTATTGAGAAGGGATTTTTACCAACCAAGTGCTTACATCATCCATGTGATTTCATCCTAAGTATATCAACAAGAAGCATTACAACAAAACATTGCTTGAACATTTTGGTGATATTCACTCAAGCATTAAAGATCTAATAGAGCATTGAAGTCACAAGCGTATCAAGAACAAAGTGCAACACTACTATGGACCAGTTTCATAACAAGTCTTGTGTATGTGAGTTGTATCTTTGTATTTGTTCTTCATTTTAATTCCTAAGTTGCTTATCTAGAAGCTTTTACTAGGAACCTCCAAAACCATAAACCCTTAGAGTTTGTGTCGTGACTAGAGTTAGTCATGAGTTGAAGTCTTTGTAATAGAGTTATTATAAAGTGGCTTGTAATAGGTGTATTACAAGTTAGTAAGGTTGAAGCCTTTGCAATAGAGTCATTACAAAGTGGCTTGTAATAGGTGTATTACAAGTTAGTAAGGTTGAAGCCTTTGCAATAGAGTCATTACAAAGTGGCTTGTAATAGGTGTATTGCAAGTTAGTGAAGTTGAAATCCTACCCGTGTAGGTCGTGATTTTTATCCCCTTGAGTAGGGATTTTTCCACATAAAATTCCTGTGTCTCATTTACTTACTGTTTTATTAGTTAGTACTGCGGGAAATGTTATAGGACCAGGTCTCTGTACATTTTGGTGGACTCATATATTCTATCAATTGGTATCAGAGAAGGTTCTTTCTAAAAGGTTAACACCTAGAAAGGATCTCCATGGCTGCTCTACCAAACTTCGAGGAAGGACAATCAACCTACAGGCCTCCGAGATTCAATGACCAGTACTATGGCTAGTGGAAAACTCGAATGCATGACTTCATAATGGCAGAAGACTCCGAGCTATGGGACGTTATCTGTGATGGCCCATATGTTCCAATGAAGAATGTAGGATAACCTGGCATAATGGTGCCGCAAACCAGAAAGGAGTACAATGATGCTGACAATGTAGTGAAACAAGCTCTTGCGGCATGGGAAGACTTCTCTAGTGAATCAAAACAAGAAAAATAATGCAGGCTGTAGTTCCATGATGGTAATTGAAAGTGAAGAAAATGAATATGATTCAATATTTGCTTTGATGGCTCACTCAGACGATGATGACAATGATGAGGTAAATTTTAGGGATGTTCAGAGGAACCTGAAATCCTACTCTCCCAAGAAATTCATGTCATTAGCTAATGTATTGATTGATGCATATCATAGTCTTATGAGTGATAAGGATGACTTGACCATAGGGTTAGGAGATACTGAGCAGACTAGAGATGACTTAGTGGTTTGTGTAGTTGACCTGAAGGAAACTATAGAAAATCTGAAAAATGAAAAAAGGTTCTAACAGAAAAACTTGCTAGTGTAGAACATGAAAGAGATGATCTGATGGTAGTTGTAGTTGACTTGAAAGAAACCATAGAGAACTTTAGTAAAGAAAAGAATACCTTAGTGGAGAGAGTCTTCATTACTTATCAAGAAAGAGGTGATCTTCTAGTGGTGATCACAGACCTAGAGGAAACAATTGAGGGACTTAAAGCTAAATCTAGGCTTGGAAATTCTGAAAAAGGAAAGGAAGTTGCTAGTGAGGCATATATTAAACTTGAAAATGAGCTGAATATTGTGAAAACTAGTTTGTCTTTTGAGCTTGAGAAAAATAGACAGCTTCAAGCAGATTTGGAAAAAGTAAAAAGTGATCTTGAAAAATCACTCAAATGGACCTGGTCCTCAGATGCTATTACTGCCATATACTTTAATAATGGTGGAAACAGGCAGGGAATATGGTTTAAAAGGGAGAAAGTTCCATATAACTCTCATAGAAAGTACGTCACTGTACCTGATAACTGGCTTTGTACCCACCGTGGGAACAATGGGCATTTCAAGGAAAATTGCCAAGCCAAAGTCCAGTCTGTTCAGAAAAATAAAGTTTTGCTGAAAAAGTGACTACTGGAAGAGAACCAGGTGCCACCCACAAAAAATGTATGTTACCTGCATGGACTAAAAGAGCTCTTATTCATCCCTTTTCTCATTAATAAGGACCCAAACTTGTTTGGGTTCCTAAATCTAATCCTTGATTACGGTCAGTGGATGATCTAAGCACATGACTAGAAATACCATGGACTTCCTTTCACTAAAATCCCTTCAAAGAGGGAACGTATCCTTTGGAAATGGGAAAAAGAGGTACATTCTCGGAATTGGAAAAGTTGGAAAGTCTCTCTCACACTCAATTGAGAACGTGTACTATGTAAATGTTCTGGAATATAGTCTCTTGAGTGTCTCTCAAATCTGTGATAAGGTAAAAAAGGTGGAGTTCTTGTCAAAAGTGTGCACATTTACTAATCTGGTAACTGGCAAAGTGGTACTAGTGGCCAAAAGGTACTAGAACATCTACGTTGCTAATTTCGAGTCCCTACAAAGTTATGACATGAGCTGCTTGAAAACAGTTGATAATGATGCAGAGTTATGGTACAGAAGGCTGGGACATGCAAGTTTCTCTCTTCTGAATAAACTGATACAGAAGGACCTGGTTCGTGGATTGCCAAAATCAAAATTCAAGGAGCACAGAGTGTGTGATGCATGTGCTAGAGGGAAACATGTGAAATCATCCTTTAATCCAAAGAAGGATGTCAGCACATCAAATTCACTTGAACTCCTTCATATGGATCTATGTGGTCCTATGAGAGTGCCAAGCAGGGGTGGAAAAAGTTATATCTTTGTGATTATAGATGACTATTCAAGGTTCACTTGGACACTATTTCTCAGAACAAAAGATGAGACATTCGAAGTGTTCGTGGCCTTTGTCAAGAAAATCCAAGTGAAGATGGAATTAAAGTTAGCTTGCATCAGATCCGACCATGGAATAGAATTCGACAACGCCAAGTTTGATGAGTTCTGCAGTGAAAATGGGATCACCCACAACTTCTCAGCTCCAAGGACTCCAAAACAAAATGGAGTCGTTGAAAGGAAGAACAGAACTCTCGAAGACATGGCCAGAACAATGCTCATTGACAATGGAATTACCAAAATTTTCTGGGTAGAAGCAATAAACACTGCATGCTACCTGATGAACAGGTGCATGATCAGATCCCTCTTGAACAAAACACCCTATGAGTTGCTCAATGGAAGGAAACCCAAGTTGAATCATTTGAGAGCCTTTGGATGCAAATGTTATGTTCTCAACAACAGAAAGGATCAGCTTGGGAAGTTCGATGCAAAAAGTGATGAAGGAATTTTTCTAGGATATTCTTCTCAAAGAAAATCTTAAAAAATGTACAACAAGAGGACCCTGTGAGTGGAAGAAAGTGTTCATGTGATATTCAACGAGACACCTCCATCTGGCGAAAAAGGAAACATGGACGATCAAGATAATGAACCAGTGTTGGTTCCTGGAGAGATCACTGATGTTTCAAATGGAAAAGCGGATATGATGAGTCAGATGAAGGGAACAGGTGAAGATAATGCAACCTCCTATTCCACTTCTCAAGAGGAACCTGGTACCCAAATCATTACCACTGAAGCAGAAGAAAGAGTTGTTGATGCAGTTCAAAGCACTCCACAGATAGCAGAACGAGGAGTGCAGGGGAACCACTCAAGTTTACCCAGTTCTTCTGCCAATCAGATTTCAGTCCCCAATTGGAAACATAAAATCTCTCATCCACTTGATAATATAATCACTCCCCTTGATTCAGGATTCCAGACAAGATCAAAAACCAGAAATTCCCTAGCCTTCTCAGCCTTTCTATCCCAAATAGAACCCAAAAATATCAATGAAGCCTTGAAGGATGCAGACTGGATCATGGCTATGCAAGATGAGCTGCATCAATTTGAAAGAAACAAGGTATGACACCTGGTACCTAGACCCTTAGATAGAACCATAATAGAGACCAAATGGGTGTTCAAAAATAAGCTGGATGAACATGGAAACACTACAAGGAACAAAGCAAGGCTTGTTATCCAAGTCTACAATAAAGAGGAAGGGATTGATTATGATGAGACCTTTTCCCAGTTGCTTGCATGGAATCCATTAGGATTCTCATTGCCTTTGCATCCAATATGGAGTTCACCTTGTTCCAAATGGATGTGAAAAGTGCATTTTTGAATGGTTTTCTCAAAGAAGAGGTTTATGTCAAGCAACCTCCAAGTTTTGAATGTCATGAACATCTTGAGTATGTATTTAAATTGGATAAAGCACTCTACAGATTGAAGCAGGCCCCTCGTGCTTGGTACGAAAGACTATCCAAGTTTCTCTTGGAAAATGGATTCACATGAGGAAAAATTGACAATACTCTGTTCTTGAAGAAACGGGGAAGGAACCCGCTCATCATTCAGGTATATGTTGATGATATCATATTTGGGGCAACGACAGACTCACTGTGTGAAGAATTTTCTAAACTCATGGGAAGTGAGTTTAAAATGAGCATGATGGGGGAGATGAACTTCTTCTTGGGTCTTCAAGTGAAGCAGTCCTCAAAGGGAACATGTATCAGTCAGCAGAAATACATCAAGGAACTTTTGAAGAGGTTTGATATGGAAGCATCAAAGGTGATTGATACCCCTATTGCTACTGCCACTAAGATGGACATGGATGAATCTGGATCACCTGTAAATAAAATAATGTATCGAGAAATCATTGGATCACTACTCTACCTTACTGCCAGTAGGCCAGAAATTGTGTTCAGTTTGAGTCTATGTACAAGGTTCCAATCTAGTCCTAAGGAATCCCACCTGCAGGCTGCTAAGAGGATTCTAAGATATATTAAGGGCACACAGGACCTGGTTCTGTATTACCCTTCAGGTGATAATTTCAATCTTATTGGTTATGCTGATGCTGACTATGCAGGTTATCTGGTAGACAGGAAAATCACATCTAGAATGGCTCATTTTCTAGGATCTTGTCTGATTTTCATGGGGCACAAGGAAGCAAAATTCTATAGCTCTCTCAACAAGTGAAGCAGAATATGTTGCTGCAGCTTCTTACTGTGCCCAGATCTTGTGGATCAAACAACAATTGGAGGATTTTGGAGTACACACTGATTGTGTACCTCTTTTATGTGAAAACACCAGTGCACTCAACATGGCAAGGAACCCGGTCCAGCATAAGAGAACCAAGCATATTGATGTGAGACATCATTTTCTCAGAGAAAATGTGGAGAAGGGGCTTATTTGCATGAAGTTCTGTAATACAGAAGACCAAATTGCAGACATCTTCACCAAAGCTCTGGGAAGGGAACATTTTGAGAAAAACAGGATGGCACTGGGGTCACTTAAGCTTAATTAATAACCTGATTCCTTTCCATATGGATATGAAAGTTACATTTAGGTAAATCTAGCTAAAGTGTTTTTTGGCCAAGCCTAACTCACTTCTATACTGTTGCAGGTAGACACGCATGATGATTATAGAAGCTGAAGGAACAATGCATGAGAGGCAAAAGAGAGTTGAAATCGTTTTGAAAGACCGGTCAGGAAATTGGTTCTTGTATCACAGGTTAGTAGTCTTGTGTTTTCCTCATGCATATCTCAAAAGAAACAAAATTACCTTCCACGTCACCACCTCTTCAGACCCTGTATATCACGTCTTTTCTTTCAAATCCTTTCACTTCCCTCTGTAACAGTACACCTTCCCACAAACCTTTCTCCCTTCCCTCATAATTATCTCTTCTCTGTATAATGATCATCCTTCTTCCTCTCTCCATTTTCTAGAATCTTCAAATAACTCTCCACCATGGCAGAAGAGAAATTTTCCCTACCCACTGTGGAGGACAACATCCGCGCCTCTTCCACCACTCTAGAACCACTACCAAATACTTCCTTTTCTGCCAATACTAACACCAATATGTCCAAACCCGATTCCCTTTCCTCTCCCATATATCTCACAACTACATCTAACCTCACTCCTTCCGCAAGTGTTGAGTCTTCCCTAAAGAAAAGTAGGAGGAGTATCAAGAAGAAGAAGAAGAAGAAGCTGATGAAAGACGGGGAAATTGTGTGTGACAAAAATATTCCAGTAGTAGCGGTAGATGAGGATGCTCAGGAGGAACCAAGTTCCTTAATCAAGAGATCCAAGAAAAATACACAATCTGTTGAAAGTGCTTCAAAGGAAGTTGTTGAAAAATCAAGTAAAAAGTCTGTCAAAGGTGGTGTCAAGTCTAAGAAAGTTGTGGAGAAGAAATATGTGTCTGATGATGCATTCTGGTAGAATCAAGTGGTAAAGGGAAGTCCATTGGAAGGTTTGGAAAAAGAAAGTTGGAAATTGTTGAGGAACCCGATTCTGCAAAGACTGTTCAAAGTGGATGTGCTCAAAGTATATGAGGATGAGGTCCAAAGCTTCTATGCCGACCTCTTCATTGTTGAAGATGACCACATCTGTGTGTTAGTCAATGGAGTGGATATGGTATTGAATGCTATTGTGTTGGGAGATATTCTCAAGGTCCCATCCGAAGGGTTGTCATCTGTGAGAGGTACTTGTGGATAAAATTTTAGGCGCAAGTGCGGAAAGCCTTCCTCCTCCAGTGCCCCCTAAACAAATCTTCCAGTGACTAGTGTCAAGTTTCTATCTTTTTGCTTTGATGACTTGTGGTAATTGTTTTTTGTTGTTGTTGATATGGATGGATTTCTCCTGTACTTCTCCTGTTTTCAACAGGCCAAACTTGCCTTTGCTGTAATGGCAAAGGCTTATGTTTTATAAATATCTATGAAGACTCTCTTTTGCTGTTAAATGTTTGTGTTTTCTACTTCTCTTTTCTATCATACTATGTGCATACAAGCGACATGAGTTAACTAGGCTAGACTTCTTTATGCTGATTGCTTGCTTATGTATTTTTAATGACGCCAAAAGGGGGAAGACAATTAAAGCAGGGAGATCTGATTAAGGGGGAAGCAGAGAGTCAGGGGGAACTTGTGGAGTTCCTGGTATTTTATCTGGTTTAATGTGCTCTACAAATGGTTGTCAATTTTAAAAGTTTGTCATGATCATAAAGGGGAACCATACTTGTCATCATCCTGGTATTTTATCTGATTTATGTTTTGATGATCTAACAAACTTATTGTCAAGAACCATATAAAGGACCTGATGCACACTTGGTATATTTATCCATCAATGGACTCAAGCTAATGTGAGATGTATGACTTCAGACAGAAAAGAATCAACTCATGGAACTGATCCCTTGGAGTTTCCCTGACAACCGCACGAAGTCAACTCTACAGTTGAAAAGTGACTGCCTGCACTGTACATGCTACAGTGCAGAAACAATGCATCACTCACTTCCCATTGGGAAGGTCTTTTTACCAACCAAGTGCTTATATCATCCATGTTATGTCATCCTAAGTATATCAACAAGAAGCATTACAACAAAACATTACTTGAACATTTTTGTGATGTTCACTCAAGCATTGAATATTTGATAGAGCATTGAAGTCGCAAGCGTATCAAGAACAAAGTGCAACACTACTACGGACCAGTTCCATAACAAGTCTTGTGTATGTCCTTATTTGAGTTGTATCTTTGTGTTTGTTCTTCATTGTAATTCCTAAGTTGCTTATCTAGAAGCTTTTAATAGGAACCTCCAAAACCATAAACCCTTAGAGTTTGTGTCGTGACTAGAGTTAGTCATGAGTTGAAGTCTTTGTAATAGAGTTATTACAAAGTGGCTTGTAATAGATGTATTGTAAGTTAGTGAAGCTGAAATCCTACCAGTGTAGGTCGTGGTTTTTATCTCCTCGAGTAGGGATTTTTCCACATAAAAATCCTGTGTCTCATTTACTTACTGTTTCATTAGTTAGTACTGCGGGAACTGTTACAGGACCAGGTCTCTATACAGTTTGGTGGACTCATATATTCTATGAGAGACTACAAATTAGAGCATTGTAGGGTAGAATAATCCTCAAATTTGATTGTTGTTTTGGAGTGTTAGCTTATTCACTACTAAAAATTCGGGAAAAAACAACCACAAAAAGCGACCAAAGTTGGTCCTAAACAGTGAAAAGAGACCAAAATGCGTCCAAACAGGCTTGGTCGCTATTTTGTTGGTCCCTTTACCATAGAGACCAAAGTTGGTCGCTAATTAGAGACCTACTTTGGTCTCTATGTTAAATTGACCAAATATTCCTGGTATCAAAAAAAGAGACCAACTTTGGTCGCTATATTATTTTAATAATATAAATTTAGCGACCAAATTTGTTCTCTATTTTTAAATTACGTTATTTATTTATTTATTATTATACAAAATATAGCGACCAACTTTGGTCTGTAAATAAAATATAATATTTTAAAATCTGGAAAATAGCGGCCACAGTTGGTCATTTTTTATTAATTTATTTAATTTGTTTTAAACAGAAGCAACCACAATTGGTCGTTAATTTCCAGAAAAAATAATTTTTTTACTAATTTATTTAATTTGTTTTAAACCAAAGCGACCACAATTGGTCGCTAATTTCCAGAAAAAATATTTTTTTTAATAACATAGCGACCAAAGTTGGTCGCTATTCTGGAAATCTGGGTTAGTTAGCGACCACCTTTGGTCGCTATTCTGGAAATCTGGGTTTAATAGCGACCAACTTTGGTCGCTTTTCTGGATTTTATTTTGGCAGAAACGGCCTATTTTGGCAGCCACACCACCTGCCAACATATCAAATCTTATTACAACAACAACAACAACAACAATACTAACACAACAACAACAACAATACTAACACAACAATAATACGAACTAACAACACAACAATAACAACATTAAAACCAATATTAAAACCAACATTAAAACCAACAACGTATAAAGTTCAATAGAACTAACACATTTAACTAACAAAACTAAGTTAACACTTATTACAAGCCCATTCCAAAACGGACCAAAGTTCTATTGTCTAGTTCAAAGTATATAAAAGTACTCAATGACTATTCATTCTATATCATTATCATCACCGTCTGATGAATCTTCATTGTCAATACGGTAATGAGAAGGGTCATTTCGTGGTGGACGAGAAGAATGATCACGGGGAGGACGGGAGTAACTAACACGGGGAGGACGGAAGAAACGCTCACGTTCAAGTTGAGCCTCTGGCGATGGCTCGCGAGACCGGGGAATCGGAAAAGCTCCAGAAGCTAGGAAAGATTTGAGCTGAGCTTGCATACCTTCGTACTGAGCTTGCATGCTAACATACTGAGCATCTCTAAGCCTTTCTCGTTCCTTGGATGCTTCTAGATCACTTTGTCATAGTCTCCCGCATAGTGGAGAGGCTCTCCCCATCAAGTTGCTCGGCTTGCGAGGAAGTTCCTGTTCCTTGCATTCCACAGTGATAGCGGTGGAAATTCTTATTAGGAATCCCGTATCCTTCCCATATTTTTCACCTCCAGCCGCCTGCATCCATAGTCTTTCTGTATCCTCCTCCGAAATATGGATTGGCTCGCCCGACTCATTAGGTGGCTNATATACTTTGAAAATTAAAATAAATGAATAAATTACGTACCAATCTTCTTTTTATAGTCCTTTGGCTGATCGCACCTCCAGTGTGCAAGGAGCGTCGCTTATCGAATGCGCGAACTTTCTTTCCTTTTTCTCGCTTGTTTAAGAACTCCGCGGTAAGCCATTGCCTTTGCAAATCCCTCCAAAAATCGTCAAGCAACCAGTTAGGCTTCTGGTTGTACAGTCTAGCGTTGGAGAAACTATGCGACAACCGCTTTCGAGCCTTAAGATTAAAATTACGTTCCACCTCCGCGCTATAGCGGTGTTCCCATACACACTTGCTCTGTATTTCAAAATTTAAATATTGTATGAAAATATCATAAATATAAATAATTATAAAGCTTAAAAGAAAATTTATACCTTAAATTCATTGAAAATTTGCTCTTTCGGCGAGAATGGGAATTTGCTCCAACTCGTATAAGGGGCATCATAAAGCTTTCTGGTGGCGTTGGTGATTATCCTCGTAGTAGTGTTACTCGGGATGAACCTGCAATTTAATAAAAAAAATACATTAATATATTAGTACAAACTGTACAAAACAATAAACGTAAAAAAATCAAGTTGCTCTTACCCATCACCCTCAGGGACTATGATGATCCGGCCATACTTATCCTTATGCACCTCCTCGTCATGATCAGCATCATCGTCGGAAACAGGTACATTAGATGCATGTGTGAAAGGTGTAGCGGGGTTAGAGCTAGTATCTCGCAGGCGAAGGCCTGTAAGAGATGGAGCCGATGAGGGAGATGGTTGTGATCCCTGTGACTGCGACATCGCGGGATCGACCGAAAGCTATTGTGATACTGATGCCTCTGACCGCCGTGGCTGTGACCCACGCGGTTGTGACCTGGATGGATGTGAGCCATGTGCTCGTGAGTCAGCTGGACTGTATGCTGGACGTACAGTATTAGGGCCCTGTGCTGAAAGACCCGGTGTCTGCACAAAGATGTAGCTGGGCTGGTGATGTTGTCTNAGGGTGGAAAAGAGGGAGGATAAGAGGGAGGAGTATCTTCTACTCTCCTCTTTCCCTTCTTAGCCTTTCCTTTACCCCGAGAACCCGTAGGGTCATCGTTACCTCGACCCTTGCTTGTCATCTGCATAAAAATTACATATTTATATTGAAACATATAATAAAATAGCTATAAAATGAGAGTAGTAAAGAAACCAACTTTTTAAAGCTCATCGACGTATTGTTCCTCGTCCGAGGATTCTT
>ML337343.1:2059-23063 GCA_005239505.1 Nicotiana paniculata | reverse complement strand
GGAAGATTGACTGAATTAGACCAACACAATCTTGAGAAATAACCAAATCAGAGACCGATTTCAAAAGGACACCCCAAAAGTGCACACATCGACAAGCTTATCCCCATCCACCCACATTGCATGGGAACCATAAATTACATTATAATTCCTGCTGAGCCTTCCCCAACTGACTCGGAGCATTCTTAGCACGTTCCTGGCATCTAAGGGGGGTCAAATAGGCGTGTTGGGTCATATTTTTAGGGTTGATACAATAAATTGGGGTAGTGACTGTTTCCATTGATAACAGTTCTTTTCACTCAAACAATAATCCCCAATGCCACTTGTGAATGTCATAAGCAAGAGCTCAAAATTTATAAGTTAAGGCCAAACACAATGTTAATTTTGTATTGTGAAGTAAATAGGAGTTGTTTGCTAATCATTTCTCCAGATGAGAGAAAACCATTAGTGGAGGTAGGGTAAGTTATCAGATTACAGATGAGACCTATTGCATGCTAAAAACTCAAACTAATAACTTAGTCGTTGGGTTGGCACCTTTTAATAAATGAACTATTTCAACTTTTTCTGATAAGTGAACAATATTATCGTTGACAAAAAAGCACGCCTCCTGCTCACAAGACGTAAACAGCAGTACTCCAAGAAAGTACAGAACAAAGACCAACAAAGGTCAGTTTCGTGATTTTTACTTGCTTATAAAATTGAAGATGCCCCTCTCATTATGACTCGGGAATAACAACTTGACCAAAAAAAAAAGTTTCATTTAACAGAACCTACATCAAGATCGAAGCAGCAGGAATCATAGAAAGGTGCAGTAGTAAGCTGGAAGGGACAGTGTAACAATAATTCATAGTACAATTGGACAAAGTACCTAAAAACTTGACATGAAACATAAAGTCGAAAAATCTCAGCACTTCCGACTACACATGCAGTAATTTAGACAATCTCGTGTATAATAGTTGCTTAACAAGGAGGCAACACCAACAACTAATTAAACAGTAAAAAGAGCTTTACTTGCACTGGAGTGAAGGCCAAACTTGAAGTCAAGCCTGATGTGGCACCACTACTTCCATAACTCTTTTCCTTGAATCTGGTAAATTGTCAAGCAATGAGAAATAGAGAGACGTAAGACAGAGACAAAGTAAGTTACTAAAACAAGATTGCTGCAAGCCCCATAAACTGCAAAGTCCACTGGTCATTAATGTTCAACAAGTGAGAACTTTTATGGAAAAAGAGAAAAGAAGAGAGACTTACTTCTTTGCTACTTTGGCAGCAAGCTTGCTTTGACCAACTGATACACGCAACTTGCCACTTCCAGCTTGCCCAAGCATGCCGTAGCCCTCCCCTAGTCCATCCCCTAGTTTCCAGGAAGATCAAATATGAAGTAAAAGAGCAACATCAGTCCTATACTTAAAAAAAATAGCTAGAAATTCTGAAAAACAAAATCATAAAAAGCACCAACAATAATCTCAGGTTAGATTTGAATCCTCTCTTCGCATAAACTTTGCAAATACCCACAAGAAGTTGTAACTAGTACTAACTAACATTATATACTAATTCTTTAGACTGCCCAAAGGAAAAGGATTTCTGAGAATAGGTAACACAAGGACAAGAATTTTTGCTTCAGCAAGTTCTGGAAATCAAACAGCCAGATTAGTGCATAGCAAATATCTCACTTGCAGGAGTTACGTACTCTAATTTGCACCAAGGATATCATAAAATATGCAGTTGCAAACAACATTGTCGTCAATCACCACCAGCCATGCTTAAGAAATGAACCATTTATGCAAGTGCAGTTTAAACCAAACTTCTCCATTTCCACTTGTTGCTCTCATTGTGGGACTCATATTTAATTTGGAAGGTGAAGGGTTGCATTGAGTTAGTTGTAATTACCTAAGGAGCTTTCTTCAGGTACTCCAAACTGCATCCTGTTTGCTAGCTTCCGCATGTCCGTGATAGCATATCTGATGAAATATCACGAAAACATGTATATCAAGCAAAAAACATGTGCTTAACCAGATATAACTCTGGAAACTTATTTAAAATAAATAGATAAATATATAAATCTGGAAACTCTAGTGCACATAAGATGAAGTGAAACATCCAGTACCTTTCCTTCATCTTTCTCAGCCGACGACCACCTCTCTTTTTCTTAGGCTCAGAATCAGGAACTGGAAGAGGCTTTGGCTGCTTTGCAGGAGGTGGCTCTTGCCATTTCTCTATCTTTTTCTGGATCTCTTCCCTAAGAGTTCTTCCAGTTTTTCCAGTCGGGTCTCCACTGATTGAGTCCACACGTGCCGCTAATGTAGATTTTGCTGCCAGCAGTCTAACAGCTCGCATCCTTAAGGAAGGAGGTGTACTCTGAAATGTTTCTGTTTGCTCAATATAACCCACATGAAATTGGGAAGTTGCTGTGGAGAACCCTGCTAAAGTCTTCCTTTTGGCACCAAGAAGCTGAACATTACAAGCAGGCATTTTTGCCAATGACGAGAGACCACCAGCAGTACCCATAAGTTTTGCAGCAACTGCACTCCCAACTACAGCAGAAAGATTAGGAGCAATATATCCCATTCGACTCTCAACAAAATCAAGAACCTTTTTCTTTGCTGAATCAAGAGCAAGTGCTCTATCACATGCTTCCACTGTCTTCTGTAAAACATCTTCTGGCAATGGCTTGCCACTGGTAGTTGATGCCGTAACAGAGACAACCATGATGATAGCGGAGGGCAGCAATCCTTCCAAGTCAACAAGAGTCAGATCCATTTCGTTGCCAATCTTCTTAACAACCCGAGCATAATCAATTGGGTGATGAACAAGTGACTCTAACTCGGGGAATTTCAATCGATACTTGTCGCGTATGAAATTGTGGATTATAACAATTTCATTCTCAATGTCAACTGATAAGGCATTACAGTCTACTATTAACTGATACTCTGGATCATCTTCGAGAACAATACCTCTATTTGTGACATCAGACTCCTTCTCAAGTGCATCTTCAACTTTCTGCAGCATTAATAACATATCACCATTTGCAGAATTATTCCCAACACCATAGAGAAAGGGGATAGTTGGAGGTAAGACTAAGAGGAAAAAAAGAAAATAGAAGGCTCTAAGTTTCTAATTATCACATGGGACATTTAACCTCTAATTTCAACTCAGAAGGGGAAAAAAAGGGCGATCTCACTTGCCCATCCATGCATAATATAAGCAGAAATGACACATGAGGAAAGAAAAAAGGTAACAGGAAAGAAAATATCAGAGATAAAAAGCACACAAGACCCTTGAATTTAACTAAGAAGAAACAGGCATCAACAGCTAGACAACAAAATATAATGTAAAAAACTTACGCGCAGTCCAAATTGTTTTAATTGGGTCAACTTTTTATAAGTATAACCCGGGAGATGATGTGAGCACATGAAAGATCATAAGGTATGTACTAACCTGCATTATGTCAATGTAGCGACGCGATTTTTGCAGCTTGGAAACATTATCTAGATCGTCATAATTTAGTGCTTCTATGTCTGCCAAGTCTCCATCTTCCTCCATATGTTCAGCATCAAGATTTTCCTCATCCTAGTTGAATAAAGAGGAGAAAATTCAGTCGGAGTTAG
The DNA here is from genome assembly GCA_005239505.1 of Nicotiana paniculata. NCBI lineage: Eukaryota > Viridiplantae > Streptophyta > Magnoliopsida > Solanales > Solanaceae > Nicotiana > Nicotiana paniculata. The sequence goes on along the minus strand of ML337343.1, from coordinate 19,458 downwards.
AAGAAGATAAAAAAAGGAATTTGATAATTGTATGGAATACATCTTCCACCCACAATTTTCTTCTACTGCTCCGAGAATCCCAACCCTAATCATAGATAAACAGAAATATATGCAGTATGCCCTATGGAAACACCAGTTAACACAATATAATTTTTGACTTACTTTTCTTTCACCCAGTACCCATAATATGTTCTTTTTATCCATTTTTAACTTCTAATATATTTTTGTATATCATTCTAACATACATACGTAAATGTCCCACGATCTCACATTTTAAGGAATTGTGATCTTTTACCTTTTCTCTCTCTCCCCTCCATTTTTTTTCCACCTCTTCCCCTCTCTTCTCACAATTTCTTACCCAATTTGACTTAAATCTCTCTGCAAATTTGAATTAGATCAGGCTTTTACCTTTTCTATCTATCCCTTCTCTCTCATAGACATACGATTACTGACTTTGTACTCAAGCATCCATCTCCTTTTATATTCGATTTCTCGGATTAAATATTTGTTGGAATACTGTAGCTTTTTATTTAAATATTTTGATTTTGAATTGAATACTGTAGTTTCAAATTGAATATTGTATTTTTGAATTCAAAATTGTAATTTTGCATTGGATGGAATTAAATATGTAGTTTTGAATTACTGTGTTTTTGAATTGAATATTGTAGTTCTGAATTAAATACTGTAGTTTCATAAAAAGTGGAGTGATGATAGAGATTGGTTACTGTCTTGTATTTTGAGAAAAGAGAGAAGCAAATTACAATATCTGCTAAAGATACTTTTACTTAACAAAGGCTAACGTATAAGGATATTATCCCATATAATAAGCTGCCATTGAAAAACCAAGAGTCAACTTTGACTCTAAGTTGAGCGGACTCTTCGATTTTGGTGCCGTCTCCGTCCGGATACGGGACGGGATACGTCCCGGATACGGTCTGACTTCGGACACTTTGACCGGAGTCCATCGACAAATTTGAGAGAAAAATTGAGATTTTCATTTCTTAAAATAAAAAATAAAACAGATTTAGAACAATGAAAGAATAATGTCCATCTTGGAGAATGGAAGATTGTGTTGTACAATATTCATGTAAGCTTTCCACATAATATCTCTCAAACTTTACAATATTTTTATAGCTTTATTTTGTATTAGCTGAATCACCGCACCCGTATCCATACATGGAACCGCACCCCCGAATCTTAAAATTTAGATTTTGCCGAATCCAATACTCGGATTCGTCCCCGTATCGGATACCCGCACTCGAGTCCGAGCAACTTAGCGTTGATTAGATTTGTTATACCGTGTAATTAGCTATTGAATCCTATATGTAATGTCCATAATTAGGGTATATCATGTAAAAAGGGTCCGCAGGTGGTATAGTTGTGTTTCTGCCCCTAGACAAAACATGAAGGAAAACAGAAAAAGAAGAAACGGAGATGGCTAATGAGTGCCAAAAGTGAAAAAGATGTACTCACAAGAACATCAGCTTCATTGTCGGACAACTCGTCCAGATCTGCCAGAAAAGAATCAGCAAGAGTTGCCTGCAACAAGGTAAAAATTATTAAATGACGACATTAATTACATAAGAAAATCCACCAGAAAATCAGAAAAGACATGTCAAGGGCACAATCAGTACAATTGTCATACATACAGAGAACACAGGGAACAGATGGAAAAGGAACTATTCTCTATCACCATATTTGGGAGTGGGCAACACATTTAATCATGTGCATGTCTCCTGCTAGCAAGTAGTTACAATATAATCAAATAAATAAAAGTATTCCACTCTAACAACTTTAGTTTTTTTTTTTTTTTTTTTTTGGAATCTAAAAACTAAAATCTTTAATTTTTAGGGAGATGACACACAACTCAGCATGGCATTGGAGCAACCAAAGGTCTTGAGTTTAAGTTATTGTATTGAGCATGTCTTAAAAAACTGTTTCCCTGAAGGCATAGTCCTTTTTTCCTGTGAAAATATTTTTATATAAAAGGTGATGGTGTGACTTGACCAAGACCTAATAAAAATAAACAATAGTGTCTCCTTGCTAATGGCTTAAACTTTTAGATGAGGTGTTCCCACAATTCAACACAGCACACTGTATCACATCGGAAAAATGGAGGGAGAAACTGCAAATTCACATGGATTTGGTGTGTCGAAAGGAATAATAAAGCGGACATACTTCTTTTCTCTTTTGATAATGGTGGTGTGGCCGCGTGGGGGCCAGTTTGTGCACCTCTAGACTATTTCGTTGGTACCTACTACCCACCATGACTTAGGAGGATAGGAAGAAATCACCTACTCCCCCGTCCCAATTTATGTAGTGGTGTTTGACTGTGCACGAAGTTTAAGAATGAAAGAAAGACTTTTGAAACTTGTGGTCTAAAATAAACCATAGAAATTGTTTGAAGTTGAATTTTTATTAAATAGAGAAAGGTGTCATTCTTTTAGGACAGATTAAAAAGGAAAGAAAGTTACACAAATTGGGCCGGAAGGAGTAGTACTTTTGTCTCTATTGAATTCGAACCCTGGTTCCCTATAGTTTTCACCCACTTGATTGACCACTAAGCCCACACCCTTGGGTGCCTATGAAGGGGCAAACTCCTTCTTATCGTATGTTTACCAAGTAGTTGGTAACAGGATGAGAATTAGCTTTTGGATGGATAAGTGGCATGATGACATGACCCACGCAGAAGCATCCTGCAAGTGTTACAAACTTGTGACTAACAAGAACACAGATGAGTGTGTCACGATTTGAGGAAATGAAATGAAATGAAAAGTAATATTTAGGAGGACTATCCCGGACAGAAGCGGAAGAGATTGAGGTCTTTTTGCTACATTATGTGAGTAACATATAGATGATGGAGAGGATAGAATGACATGGAGAGGGAAGGGAGAGAAATTGTTCAAGATTATGCCAAATAATAGGAACACTTGATATTGAGATTACGGATGCTAACTAAACTCAAGTGCATTAGCTAAAATCATAACCGAAATGCCTAAACAAACTTCGGACTCATATATTGTGCACGACATAAAGGACTCATTCTCCAAGTCAAGGCTCCAAGAAGACTGCAGAAGAAAGTTTCTTTACTTTGCTTTGCATGTTACCAAACTATTCCAGTATCTTAAAAGAGCATCAGCTTGCTCTCCAAGTAGAAGCATTGATGTATTTGGGTGTTCGAGATGCAATTCATTTCAAGAACAAAGGGGACATACAAAGAAGGAGACATCTTCTCAAACAAATCCTAAACTAAGTACTAGCACGCTGCAAAATACCAGATTGGTAAACCAAAGGTATAAGGAGCCATTATTTTAAATAACAATACAAAATCATGAGAATCTGATTATTAGAATAAGCAACTGAAAATTTTTCCGAACTAAACAATATCAGTACCTATCCAAAAAGAAACGTATAGGTAAATACAATGAGCATACATCTATGCTCAGGCTGAACTTCATGAAATTCCAAAAATGTCTCCTTTTAACCAAACAAAAAAAAAAAGCAAAAAATCAAAAACCAATACGACAAAAAACAAAATAAACTCCAAACATGTTTTTTTTTTCCTTCACAATTAAACAAGGGAAATTTTTCTGACCATCAAAACCAGTCTCTGCAAAGCACTATCAAGAACTATAAATTATTTCAAAAAATTAATACGATCATGGGCATAACCAACTTATACCTACACACTATCACCCAATAATTCATACTATTGCTCCGTTAAGAAACCCTAATTCAAACTATAATCAATAGAAATCTCTAAAACATAAATTTAGCAAATAGGCTAATTACCATTGTCGTTCGTGCAAAAGCTTCTATAACACTTGATGATTCCGCTGCAAAAAACTAAAATTTCCGCAACGATAATCTTCTGAAGAGAACAGGGAACTAGAGAGTTGCAGAAGAGGAGATTGAACAAAAATAACTACTTTTATTGACAGGAGAGAAATAGGCAATCCGGATTCTGAAAGAAGGCCCGAACCGACTAAATTCATGGGCCGGTAAAACTTAGTAGGTCCACTGCCTGAAGCCCTGAAAGATCAGAAATAGCCTCATTCTAATCCAAAATTAGCCACAGTTTAAAAAATAATCAAAATTTAGTCATTTTTCATGTAAAAATCAAATTTGAACAAAAAAGCCTTAAAAAACCAAAACTCCAGCTGGAGTTAAAAAAATTTTACACATGAAATTCTAGTATAATGTGCTGGAGATCCAACATAATATACGAGAAGTTTATATACAAGAGCTCTATAGTCCAGATCCAGAATAAATATGCTGGAACATTTCGTATTTCATCTAGGATGTTTTTGTCCAGATTTTATCTAACGCATAAATAGTGACTATTTTTTTAATAACTTTGCATATGTTGATTTTTTTAATTATCAATTCGAAAACTTGCTAGCTCGTGATATTTTGACTGGGTTTCATTGCCACGTCCATGGAGACCCGGCCCATTACTCTGCCGAAAAATTGAAGTCGTTTGGAGACGACCTCCGCAAAACATAAAGCCTAAAACAAAACAAAAAATTGTCAATAAAATTAAAGACTTTGAACATACAATTTTTAAGAATTAGTTTTGCAAGAAAATTCCAATGCTGCATTATCTATAAATTCAATGAATAATCTCTGGTAGTTAATCAGTAACTTTGTAAAATACGTTTTTTAATAAAACTATAAAAATAAAAAAATAAAAAGTGTTATAAGTATTTTTTTTCTTTTTTTTGTTAATACCTTTTTATCATATTTGTTAAAGTAGAATATGGAGATTTGCACTTTAATTGGATAGGGCACACGTATTGTTTTCTGAAACGTTGCTTTACAAAGTTTAATTCCGAGTCCGAGGATAGGACCTTGGTGCATTTAGTATTTTTAGATGGGACTTAAATTGATAACTACTGATCACAATTCACACACTTCCTATTAATTAACCTCATTGATTGATGTTAATTATTTAGGCATATAAACATACTATGTCTCAATTATTAACTGCATAAAGACTACTAAATTTCCATCTGAAGTATTAAAAATATATATATACAAATTTATCTCTTTTGATAGTTGGTGTTCTATATTCAGAAAATGATAATGCTATGGTAAAACAATATTGGTCTTTAATGCTAAATATATTCTCTTCTTTTTATCATGTTTGTTATTGCATTGTAGTTAAATTTTATTTTATTAGAGATAAAATTAAGAAGATAAGTACTAACAGAGGAACACAAAAAACAAAAGTTATTACGATAATAAACTATGGTTCGAGGGATGACAATCTCTACATTTTCAAGATTTTTGAATGAATTAATCGACACATTAAACTGCACAAATGATACTTTTAGTTCAAAAGGAAATAATTACAATCAAAAATTATGATCGAATGGATAAAATATTTTCACTACGAACTAAAAATTTCGGATTCGAGCTATAAAAATAAAAAAAAATTGATAAGAAATGCTTCCACTCTAACAGACTTTACACGATGCAAATCCAATCAGAACTCTAATGCTAATGAATAAATAATTTGTTTCTTAAAAAAACAATTGCCGCGTGGGAGGATAATTGTCAATATGTCGTGTTGACATTAGAAATTAGAAATTACCAGCCTTTGTAAACTTGCTGCAGTACACCACCAAAGGATGTGGTGCAGTGGATGAGACTGTTCTTCCCTTAACCAGAAGTCTCGGGTTCGAGTCCTGAGTATGGAAAAATCCTTGGTAGGGAGTGCCTCCCCCCGAATGGGGCCCTACGCGGCACGAATCCGGATATAATCGGACTTTAATGCGGGTACCGGACACCGGATGGTAAACCAAAAAAAAAAAATTGCTGCAATACTACTACTTTGACTACTAAATAAATAAGCTGAAAAGTATACATAATGTATACAGCATATACACATACAAACACCATGCTGCGCGACTAATGATGCAATTTGTTGCTTGTTACAATCTGGATATTCATCACAAATTATGTACAATCGACCGAGGCAATGATTTTTCGCAAAAATAAAGGATACTTGATCATTAGATTTGAAAAGTAAGCGATCCTAGTTCGTATTGAAAAAAAAAATATTTAAGACAACGATTTTTCCAACGTAATTGTGGTGTCAGCAGTGCAAATGTCCAACTCTTAGATAAAATTAGTTTTTTTTAGTTTTGAGACATTTGTTACTGGAAAGGTATATCCTACATTGATCCAAAGTACAATGTGAAAGCTTGCATTCTTATTATCTCGAGTCTTAATTAACATAATAAAGCTCTTAAAATTTAATAAAATCTCGAAAATAATAAAGTCCGCCCGCAGCTTGAAAAGAAATCTTTCAAGATAAGAAAGTGTGAAGCAAATATAATATTTTATTTTCCAATAAAATAAGTATTACAATCTACAAAAATTTATTTAAGTCTTGAGAAAGTATTCTCGATTTTTTTTCTTTAGTTGTTGGCTCAAGGGGTTGATAATTTGATCTTAAGTCATCTCCATTGTCTTAGCCCTGTCCTATCACTTATATAATGGAGTTCGTCATTTTTCTCGGGATTTTTCTTTCTTAGAATTGAAAAAAAAAGATTGAAATGACGGTTTCAAGTTTCACCTATATCTTTGACTTCACTTTTGTCTTCAAACTTGTAGAGAAATACTTAAGTGCTTGAACACTTACAATTTGGGGAGAAATTGGTAGCTTTGACCCATGTGTTCTCTTACGTCTTCTTTTAATAACTTCATCTTTTGGTGCTCTTGAATGAGAAATATGATCCCTATATATGGGTGTAGAATGGAGTAACCATTACGAAAATCTTATGGATCATTGAGCTTGTCCCACATGGGGCATTTGCATCTATACCCGTTTTTTGTGTCATGTTTTAACTTGTGCCCGCTTTGCAAAAAAATTACATGTGTACCCGTTTTTTCGCATAACTTCAGCATACGGGGGTGAAGTAGCAAAGGCAATCACGCAAAACTTCAGCATTCTAGTAGATGGGCCTGAAGTAGCAAGTGTGCTGAAGTTTTTGTTTAACTTGTGCACGTCTTAAAGCAAAGCTTTTGTTTGTAATTGCTGAAGTTTTTGTTTTTGTAACTGGCGAAACTTCAGCTCTAGAGCTGAAGTTTTTGTTTTTGTAACTGGCAAACTTTTGTAACTGGCGAACTTCAGCTCTAGAGTTGAAGTAGCTGAAGTTTTGTTATCTATTTGCTGAAGTTTTTGTTTAACTTGTGCACGTCTTAACGCAAAACTTTTGTTTGTAATTGCTTAAGTTTTTATTTTTGTAACTGGCGAACTTCAGCTCTATAGCTGAAGTTTTTTTTTTTGTAACTGGCGAACTTCAGCTCTAGAGCTGAAGTTTTTGTTTTTGTAACTAGCGAAGTTTTTATTTGTAACTGGCGAACTTCAGCTTTGATAAACATATTTATGGCAATCATCCCATGAACTGAAGTTCCATAGCAGCACCAACAGCAGCAGAAGAAAGAAGAAGAAGAAGAAGAAGAAGAAGAAGAAGAAGAAGAAGAAGAAGAAGAAGAAGAAGACGAAGGAGGAGGAGAAAGGGGGCTGAAGTTATTTAAAAAGTGGGAACAAGTTTAAAGTTTAAAAAAATGGGTACAGGTTAAATGGGGGCAACCAAATAGGGCGCCCCCTGTAATTTTTACGGGGGCAACCAAATAGGGCGCCCCCTGCAATTTTTACGTCCCACATGGATGAACTCATTTAGTAAAACACCAACTAAACATGCTAGCCCTATAATATTATTTACCCGCAAAACGGTACAGTTGAATTTATACGTGATTTCTAGACAGGTGAATTAATTTGATCCTGAAATAATAAAATAATTAAATAAATGCACAATACTTAGCCTTGAAATGATGATAAAATCACAAAGACAATGATTTGGGAGCAAAGCTTCCCGGCACAGCAGTGATGAAATCAAGGAACAAGAAAGTAAAATTGTATAAATCTTTTTATTGATTATAGCGTAAGTTTGCCAGAAAAATCGTATTCTTTAAAATGATAACAAAGCTCACTATTTATAGTTGCACCTTGGAAACAAGGTCCTAGGATCATGCTCTTCTTTAATGTCAATTATGGGGTCCATTAACCTCAATCTAGGGACCTGAGCTGGTCCAGCTGGAACGGTCTGAGATGGAGCCCCTCCCCCATCAACCTCAATCTGGGGCTGCAGTATGAGCAACGGGCTGAGTCCTGCCCTTGCCTCGGCCTCTGCCCCTAATAGGAGTTGTTGCTGCTGGAAGACCGGATTGTTGGTCAACAGAAGAAGAAGCACGTGTTCTCACCATCTGCGAGAGAGTAGAAGAGTTCAATCAGTATTTGAGATACCAAGAATCGCACGACAGAGTAGAAATAAAAACGGAGTTTGTTCCTAACTTTGTAGCCTCTGGGAGATAAGTACAGACGTCTCCATACCGATCCCTCAGACTCTATCAAGCTTGTTCGTGAATTGTGAGACCTATACATCCTAGTGCTCTGATACCAACTTGTCATGACCCAAATTCCCAACCCACAGGATCGTGATAGCGCCTAACACCACACTTGCTAGGCAAGCCAATGTTAGAACTTGATTAGTCATTTTCCTTTGAATATTTACTTAAACACAATGAGACAATTTAAAATAAACTAAATCTAATAATTTTCAATAATTGTAATCAGGAATAATATTCGATATGATTAAACGAAGCACAAACTAAAACTAACTATATAACTACCCAGTGTCTGGTGTCACAACTCACAAACTACTAAAGAGTACTACAAATAATAGGTTGAAAGAATTATATATTTGTTTTTGAATGTAATAAAACTCCAGGAATCTCCGGATGCCAGCAGATCTACCTCGTGTCTCCGAATGATGATGTCAGCTACTAAAATATCCTAACTCTGGCCGGTACCTAGATCTGCACAAAAGAGTGCAGAGTGTAGTATCAGTACAACTGACCCCATGTGCTGAGTAAGTGCCGAGCCTAACCTCGACGAAGTAGTGGCGAGGCTACGGCGGGGCATTAACAATATAACATGTGAACAATATTTAATAAAGCAAGAAATAAATAATAATAATAATAATAATAATAATAAACTAAATAACCAGTAAGTTGCAACAATAAATAAAAACAACTCGGATAATTCTTTTCAGATATCAGCTATAATCAACTCCTCAAAATTTCCAAGTTTTGATATAAATCACAGTATGAAAACTTTTTTAATAAAACCGGAGTTTTTCAAAGCCTTATTTTTGAAAATCAGTACAGCATAATTATTCTCCCTTATCGCTCCTTGTTGCGGCGTGCAACCCGCTCCCACCTGTCCATCCTTATTGCTCCTCCCTATATACATATCACCCTTATTTCTCCTGTTGCGGCGTGCAACCCGCTCCCACCTGTCCATCCTTATTGCTCCTCCCTATATACATATCACCCTTATTTCTCCTGTTGCGGCGTGCAACTCGATCCCACATGTCCACCTTTATCACTCCTTGTTGCGGCGTGCAACCCACTCTCACCAGACATATCATATCAGTTTATTTACGAAAACTTTCATAATTCAGGCCAAGTCTTTCACAATATTTTTGTACGCAACAATTGTAAACAGAAGTTGTAAGACTCATAAACTTCATCAATTATCATTTCACAACGAAGCCAACCGGAAATTATATACATATCGTAATACTGATATCCAACTCAATCCTTATGTAACATAACAAAACCAACAGAACAGCCAAAACTTCTACAATACTTGAAACAATACTTAACAATAAGTTAACGAATCCAAATAGACATATAAACAGCAATGATCATGAAACAACTAAGCGCAGAAGCAAATAATTGGAAACGGGGAAAGGGATCATATTAAGCAGATAATTTGGGGGTGCATAGATACTCGTCACCTCACCTACACACCACACACACGCAAATTTCACATAGCAATTAAGTTGGGGATTCATATTCCCTCAAGTCAAGGTTAAATCAAGCACTTACCTCAAATTCGCAGGCCACTCACTGCTCAATTACAACTTTTCCTTTAGAATTTCGCTCTAACCCGCTCGAATCTAATCATAATTAGCTCAATATCATTAATTTATGCTAAAAGAACTAACTTTACTGAAAAATCATTATTTTCCTAAGTTTTCTAAAAAAAAAAGTTAAAACCTGACCCTGGGCCCGCTTGGTCCAAACTCGGGGTTCGGACCAAATTTCGTTTACCCATTCACCCCCGAGCCCAAATATGCAATTAGTTTCGAAATTTGACCCCAATTCGAAGTCAAAATTTCATTTTTACAAAATTCCCTAATTCTACCCAAACCTCCAATTTCTACCATGAAAATTCTTGATTTTTGATTGAAAAATGATGAAAAATATTGGGTAATTGAAAAAGAAGAGTTTAGAATTGTTTACCAACAATTTGGGGATGAATTTGTGTGAAGAAAATCGCCTCTAGGTCTTTATAGTTCGAAAAATATGAAGAAAGAGGTTCTGCCCGTTTTAAAATCTGATTTTATATAACTGGAGAGGCCTTCATCGCGTTCGCGATGGGCCTGTCGCAGTCGCGTAAGGTCAGGCCCAAATAGCCTTTGTGTTCGCGGTGACCTGGCCGCGTTCGCATAATGGGCTCCCCTCCCCCAGACCCACTTAACTCATCGTGTTCGCGTGTGCCTGCCCGCGTTCGCGAAGGGTCTCCCCCCAGTGCTTCGCGTTCGCGTCCAAGGCCACGCATTCGCGTAGAACAAAATGACCCCAGTGCACTTTTACTCTACGCGTTCGCGTGTGAAGCAACGCGAACGCGAAGAACACTTCGCCTATGCACCAGAAACATCAAAAACATCAAACTTTAACATGTTCAAAACATCTCGTAGCCTATCCAAAACTCACCCGAGCCCTCGGGGCTCTAAACCAAACATGCACGCAAGTCTAAAAACATCATACGAACTTGCTCGTGCGATCAAATAACTAAAATAACATCTAAAACTATGAATTTAACCTCAAAACTCATGATTATTCTCAAGAACACTTCAATTTCACTATTTCTCAATCGGACGCCCGAATTACGTCAACTCAACTTCGCTTCTCACCAAATTTCACATATATGACTTAAATATTATAACAAACTTGTACCGGGCTCCGAAATCAAAATACGGGCCCGATACCAATGAGTTCAAACATTAATTCATTTCTTTATTTTCTTAAAAATCCAGCAAAATAATTTCTTTCAAAATTTGATTTCTAAGGCTAGGGACCTCGGAATCCAATTTCAGGCATATGCCCAAGTCCCATATTTTACTTCTGACCTCCCGGGATCATCGGAACACGGATCTGGGTCCGTTCACTAAGAATGTTGAACCAAGTCAACTAAAATTAAATTTTAAATTCTAATTTTTTTTTCTTCATATTTTCACATAAAAGCTTTTCGGTTTCACGCCCGGACTGTGCACGTAAATCGAGATAAATAAAATTAGTCTTTTTAAGGGTAATGAGACTGGAATGGAGTCTTAATTTATAAGATGACCCTTTGGTTTATCACATTTACCCAATACAAATAGTCCCCCTAATTTCCAATGACATAACTTTATGTCACCAGGAAGTTGGTGGAAGCACTCTTTTGGAGGGAATTACTATGATTCCTTCTGAAAAGCGTCTAATGGTTTATTAGACGCACGTCTCTCCAGATTTAATATCCCAAACACGCGTCATCCCACGATTCAACATAACTTTTGCCCGTTATCGAGGTAATCATGACCACAAATTTTGCCGCCTAAACCTTTGCTTATACGCATCAGCCTCTTTCATTCATACTTCATAACTCTCCAAACTCTCTTTATTCGACTTACATCCTGTTCTTTAACCTTTCGCCAACTTTCTTCAAACAATTTTTTTTTTCTTCTTCAATATAATGGATTCTTCTTCAATGAATACCAGTTCTTCAAAGAACAAGAACGAAGCCGATGACTCTGCTCCTCCAAAAATGGGCACCATCATCCCTAGAAGTCTTGTTACAACAAAAGACTTCAAAGAGAAATTTCCTCCTCCTAGTTCTCGTACATGGGCCGTTAGTAGGTATCCTTCTTCCATCCGTCCTTCTAGAATTCCTGTTGTGAAGGAAGATTGTCGTTTCCAGGACCTAACCATTTTCATTCTCGATCCGACGGAGCGAGAAACCCTACCTAAGGAGGGTTTTACATACTTTTACACGTATCAATTTACTTTGGGTGTATTTCCCTTGAGTGGAGAACTTGACTCTGTTATTGCGGAGTTCTGCCTTCGCTACCAAGTGTGTTTTAGCACAAATCCTTTTGTGTAGAAGACGTTGCTTGCCTTCAGCGTTTGTGCGAAGAAACGGGAGAGGATCTATCTTTAGCTCATGTGATGAATCTCTATTCCCCCAAAATCTTCCGCGAGGGAATGATAAACTTCAGCAAATGCAACCACCATACTCTACTATCTAGCATGGATGACGACAACGATCGCGGGTGGATGGAACAGTTTGTTGCTGTTGCCACCAATGTTATCATTCCAGAAATGGTTTCATCCTTTCCGGAATCATGGAACCACACTCGTAAGCTCCTTGTTTAATACCTCTTTTACTAGAAATTCCTTCATATTTGTATTGATCCTCGTCATTTTGCCTGTTTCAACAACTCGGTGGGTTCCACCTAGGGTTGAAGGCTTGGTCCGATGGGTCAAAAAAATCTTGGACGTCACTACACCCGAGACCCGCACATGGAAAGAACTGGCCTTTAAATACGGGTGGAAGGCCAAAAACCATGGTAACTCAAACTCGTCTCATTTTTGCTTTTTACGCTAGGAAATTGATTGACTCTTTCTCCCCTTTTCCTGAAATAAGGTCTACCTGCGGGCTCAGTTGCTCTCCCGGGGGAGGAAGTTTTGGCTTATCCTGCTGACGCAGTGAGGCTGCTTCTGGAGGCGCTTACTCGAACAGGTGTCTCCGAGCTTCTTCGGGCACAAGTATTTCATCACGGAGTCCCCGGTCGGAGGACGAACAACCAAAAAGAAGACGCTCCTCCACGGCCGGGGAAAAGAATAAGAGGGGAAGATTATTGCCCCGAGTCCTCTCCGGTAATTGTGGTGACTAGCCCTCCCCCCGGGCCGGTCATAGACACTGTGATGATCGGCGATGATGGAGAAGCTAGTGATGGGGAAGCTTCTCTACATAGAAGGCGATGATCCTCATCAACTCAACAAAATGCTCAACCTGTCGAGTTAGTTACACCAACCGAGGAAGAGTATGAAATGGTGGACAATGCAAAAATTCACTTCTGTGTCCCAACCGTTGCGCCCGGTATTTTGGGGCTGAGTACTGGGTCCCTTCCATCCTCGACTGACGAGTAACCAACAACCAGCACTGCATTTGTTGTAGCTTCTTCTCACTCTTAAACTCCATCAACTTCATTTCCATTTTCACCAACACAACAATTGCTACATCATTTCCACCTTTATCAATTCTTCCACCAACAACTGCTACATAATCTCCACCAGTCACATCTACCCGAGAAGAGTGTGTCTTTCTCCCTAAGTCCCCAATTCATGGAAATTTGGGGCAAAACTATGCTTCCCCCTCAGAAGATCCGCAAATGAGGAGGAACATTACTCTCTTGATCTTCATCGAATGCAATTTGCTATCCCGACCGGTGGATTGCTAACTATCTGAAGCCTTTGGCTTCAGAGAAAGATTGGAAAAAGATACAGGCTCTCTCGGGAGAGTGCTTGTTGAACAATTCCATGCACAATGCCGCAGCAGTACATTCCTTTCTTCCTTTATTCCTTTTTCTTTTGCCTGAAAATATCCTAAGTTTGCGTTTCTTGCTTTATAAGCCAGCTTTCTTGCTTTCGAGGGCCTCCAAAGGTTGGTTCGAGAAAAGGAATAACTTACCTCTGCACGGGATAAACTTTTATCCGAGCGGGAGCAAACTGCCACTCGCCTCTCAGAATTGGAAGCAAAACCTGTTGTCGTTGTATTGGAGGCTTGTTTGTCAAAAAGCAAGCAAGAAGTGGTAACCCTTAGCCAAGATATTGGCCCGCTGAGGGTTAAATTTGATTAAGCCAGGGCCAAATGGGCTGAAGTCCAAAATGTCGTTCTTGCTGCAACCGATCGCAAGGTTGCCTCCGCTAAAAGATTGACCAACTTAGAGGCAGCCTTGAACTCTAAAAATGAAGAGCTTGTTGTTTCGAGGTTGAAACAAGCCCATTTAGAGGGGAAGTATATAAAAACTATCGAGCATAATAGGCTCTTTAGTGCAACTGTATGTGATCTTGATGTTAGCCTCAGATCCGTTAGATCCGATCAGGAAAACTTTTTTGACGAGGTAACCCAACTCAAAGAAGAACTTAAGCATCGAGTGGCTTCCCTCGTTGTTGATAAAACTTACGTTATGTACATAATGAGGAGAAAAACCTTGGAAGAGGCCAAAGCTGATATCATTGACTTTGATGCTAAAATTGCTAAGGCCCGTGAGCTTGAGTTAGCTGCTAAAAGTGGTCTCCTAGGAGAGCATGATGCTTCCAATTTGGGTTCTGAAACTTCGGGAACTGAAGAGGAAGCAGAAGGAGAAGATGTTGAAGGCTAAACTAGTGAGGGACAAAATGTTGATCCATCGACGGATCTACCCACTCCCCCTAGGGGTGAGGACACTTATTTTCCTCCGGGTTCCGAAGATACAACAGTTTAGCTCTTCTTTTCTTTTTCCAACTTTTGTATATGTGCTATTTTGGTATGTTATTGTAAAAAAGAACATCATTTTTCTCAAGTTTTGTTTGAGTCTTTCTTTCGTTTGAACGTTTATGCAAGTTTTAACCTTTGCATTCTCTTTTTTTTGCTTAAGAGTTATGCACAAGTTTTACTCTTTGCGTCTTACTATGCGAAACCTTGGGTGTATTTTTCCCTAAAAGCATTTTGAATCTAGGCATAAGTTTTACTGAAATCAACCCTTTAACATGTGGGTTTTTATAAGAGAGGGACCTCTTATGTTTACGGTGCTATTAAAGAGGACGTCTCATGTTCATTATGCTACTTGCATTTGAATTACTTGTTTAACTTTCAAATGATAAAATCAATTCATCGATTAGACAAGAAACAAGATGGAAAATAAAAAGACTTTACTTTATTCCTTCATTTTCAAAAAGTTCATAAGCATTCCCTATGTTAAAGAGAAATTGTCATTTATTGTGGCAAATTTATACAACTTGTTTCTACGGGGTTGGCCGCGCAGTCCCCTGTCCTGATGACACAATTATGTTCCCGATTTTCGTGCTCCAGTCGACGTGGGAGTCATTGTTGTTGCCTTCTCATATCATCTCCCCCAGTGTTCAAATGCGAAGAATGCGAATTGGAACACTTGGAATCTTGTATCTTCAAGGATCCCACTAATGAATTACTAGACAATCCTCCACTTGGTAACAAAATTTGCTTCCCCCTTAGGAATTTATGTTATCGAGCAAAATACTATCTAACAATCCTCTAATGGTTTGCATTTGTGAATGGTCGGGTAACCTTTGCTTGTAGCAAACTTATTTTCCCGATGGGAGTTTTGCTATAGAGCAAAAGATTATCTAACTGCCCCGGAGTGATTCTTTGTTTGTATGCCTTGCTATTAAAGGTCTTATTGGAACCGTTGAAACTTTATCTGTAGTATGATTTCTATTGTTGTCTCATTAAAACCCTTGCTAGAAAAACCCAGTTGGAAATCTGGACAAAGGAAAAAAGAGCGCAGCGCATACTTCTAGTGCAAACGATGTTTGTCAGCAATAATATCTCTTGAGGTGTGCCACATCCCAATTGCTTGGTAACTTTTCTCCATTTTGATTCTCTAAATCATATGAATCTCTCCCGGTGACAACTGAGACCCGGTAGGGGCCTTCCCAGGTTAGGCCTAACTTCTCTACGTTGAGTTCCCCGGTGTTTTGGGTTACTTTCCTTAAAACCAAATCACCACGTTAAAGTAACGAAAGCTGGCTCTTCGATTGTAATATCTTTCAATTCTCTTCTTTTGTGCCGCTATCCTTACATGTGCCTAGTCCCTGCGCTCATCGAGTAACTCCAAGTTGACCAGCATCACTTCATTGTTCGCTTCTTTGCTTGCCTGGAAATACCTTAAGGTAGGCTCCCCTACTTCCACCGGAATCAAGGCTTCTGCTCCGTACACAAAGGAAATGTGAATTTCCTCGTGCTCGATTTAGCCGTCGTTTGGTATGCCCATAAAACTCTGGGTAGTTCCTCATGCCATTTACCTTTAGCTGCTTCGAGTCTTTTCTTTAGGTTTTGTATGATCATGATCACGCTCAACTATGTCTAATAAAAGACTAAGCGGGCGTTGTAAATATAATCGGAGGTATTATGCCCAGAGTCGATCACACAGGGAATTTACGTATCAAGCAAGTTGTTAGAATACTCAACTGTCACTTGAGGTTATTTAAATTACTATGTCTAAAGATTAAAACTAAAGATTAACTACGCTAATATGTAAACAATTGTAATAAAGATCTAAGGTTATGGTTTCCCCCGTCGGTGAACTTACTTCTCGGATACTTCATATAGCTTGATTAGTTGTATTTATGAATCATGAACACTCTATCTACCATAAATCTCTCTCAAGTAATTATTATAATTTACTAGACGCACTCTCTCAAGTTACGCTAGCTAGATTGCATTACAGTTCACTTTAGATTGCACCCGAGGTATCGTTATCTCTAATCCAACCTCTAAACCCTCGATTATGACTTTCGTCTATACTCCGGGAGTGATGTTGTTCAAACAACTACCTAAATATGCACTCTCTCTTAAGTAGATACATAATAAATAGGCACAGCTAATTGATGGCTATTCAATTAACTACAACAAGAACGTAGTATAACAAATAGAGATTAATCAACCAATCAAAACTATGTTAATATCACAATAAGTTTATCCTCCAACGGGTTCCACAAGAAATTAGCTAAACATGTTCAAAAGAATCAAATCTAAAATAACTTGCATAATTATACTACAAAGTAATGAAGAAAATCTGTACAAATCGATGTTTTCCTTCTCTTCTCTTCGAATCTCTCCGAAAAATCTCTTGTAGTTGTGTTTTAGGAGTCTATTTATATGTTTAGGACGAACCCTAACCGTGTAGGAGACTTCTATTTCAACCGGGAAACACTTAAACTCGTAAAAACTCGAATTTGGCCGAACTGGGAACCCCGGGCGTTTGGACCCAAAGGCCTGGCTAACGCCAGGGTAGGGTTGGCGTTTCAGCCCTAAGGCCTGGCTAACGCCAGGTAGGGTCAGGCTGTAGGGCTCTGTCGCCCGGCTATCGCCCGGGTGTCTCCTTTCGCGTATTTTTCGACGTATTTGCATCCCTTTAGCTCTGTTTCCATCTCCAATTCACCTACACATGAAATAAACTCCATTAAGCACATAA
>ML337342.1:0-35378 GCA_005239505.1 Nicotiana paniculata | reverse complement strand
ACGGTAGGATTTTGGGGCGGCTAGGGTTTAGGTTTAGAGAGATGAGAGAGAGAGGGAAATGGGGGCGGCTAGGGTTTAGGCCAGGGGTTGGGTTTCAGATGAATGAGGGTATGGGGTGGGGTTCGGGCAGTTAAATACTAAACGGGTGGTTAGTTCCCAGCCGTTGGATCAAGGATAGATCAATGACTGGGGTTGAACTTGGCTTAAACGGCGTCGTTTTTGGTTAAGTTGGGGCAGGTCGGGTAGGGGATTGGGTTTTGGGCCTGGATTGTATGGGTGTATATAAAAAAAACTTGGGCCTGGGCAGCTTTGGTCCAAGTCCGATTTTAACCCTCTTTTTTTTAACTAAAGATTAATTAGTTAATTTCCACTCTAATTTAAAACCAAGGAATGTAGTAATTAATTTAATCCTCATTTATTTATGGGTTAATCAATAATGACACGGCCAATTCTATATTCCTAATTCAAACTGCGTTTTTATGAAATAAGGGATGATTAATTTCTGTAGTAATCAATTATTAACAACTACATTACGTCAGATATTCGTCATTTGTCTATCATTTAACTAATTATGACCAACAAATTCGTAATGCAGAATTTTAATGATTTTGAAAGATGAATTATGGATATGCCAGCAACGCAAATAATTCACAATTAATTACTGAAAAGTCGGTCAATATTTATAAAATCAATTGATTTATTTGGATTTTTATAGGACGATACGACGAGTAAAAATCGCATGCTCACAAGGGCCACCTAGCTCGAGGGCCAAATTACACTTTATACTGGTTTGCTTTATTTTACAGTCAATTTCTAACATTAATTATCATATTTCTCAATTTGTGCCACGTGAAATCACGTATCCTTAAAACCATTTATAAATTTAATTGTTATCCGATTTTAAGGGTAAACATAATTATTTTAAATCTTGAGATTACAACTTCATGCTAAAGCTACCAAAACAAAATTCGAAATGTTCTTTCTTTCTTCCATGTAGAAATTAAAAAATATGTCCTTAATTTCTTTCTCATCTTTCTTCGGTGATAAAGCATTTCAGTTAGAGCTTTTTGTTAGTTAAGCAGTTCATACCATGCATTTTAAAAACTATGAAACCTTGAGCTAAGCATAAGCCACATCAACATTAATTATCCAGCTCATTTGACATGTCAGCAGCTGAAGTTAGTCGGTTAGTTAAAGTTTTGACAAGTCATCAATTTGAATCAGCTTAATTAGTTATAATTTATGGCCGCGGCTTTTGTTAGTTAGACTTTTTGGCGGTTAACACTGGCCACTGTATACGTAGTTGACTGAGAGTTACTGCAACTTGCACTGAGCAATTATATGTCTCTCCTTTGTAAAGATACCAAATTAACTCCTGAGGGGAGAATTATTTAAAAATTATATAAAAATACCCGGATCCCGCGCATACAGAAATTTAGTGCATCAGACTGCAAAATAAAAAAAATAAAAAGACCATAATCTATTTTCTCAGCCAATGTGAGACAGGAGGACTTAACAAGTTCCAAATGATTAACGGGTCACTTTGAATAAGAAGTTATGGCTATAGAGCATCAAGAATATTTAGAGAAAAGATATTCAAATTTATGCTTTTCTATTTATTATTTTTAGTTTTGTTTTCTCATTCAGTGTCCGGTATCTACTTTAAGTCCCAACAAATTTGAATTCGTACCGAGAAGCCTCGATTTTGATGGTAAAAGACTTTCTGTCAAAAGTGATTTCATATCCAAATCTAAAACTCGAGATTTCTAATTATGACTGAATATGCTTCTACATGGATAACTCTTTAAGAAAAAGATAAATTGGATGAACAAACTATGCAGTGGGTACTGCAGATTTATTGATACTTACAAATGAAAAAAATATCCTACATAGAAATTTGTAATTTTACTGTTTTTCTTCAATTCCAGGTTCGGTTTTCCTTCATTCTTCTTATATTTTCTTTTAAGTTTTCTTCCCCATTTCTTGAACTCTTAAAAGTTTGTTTGAAAATGGAGGATGTTCAAAATGGCCCCAAAAAATGGAAAGAATCATTATAAATTAGAATACAATGAGAACTCTGTTACGAGTATGTTATAGGCATGCAAAGCCCTAGTGGTGAAGGTATTCCTTAGGCACTCTATGCATCTTTTGATGAACTGTTATATAGTGAGTATGGTATAGGCATGCAAGCCCTAGCTTTACATTTGTTAAAATTTTTATTAAATAAGTACAATAGATTTTGAACCTAGTAAATTGAATGATTTGTGGTAGAATTTCGAACTAGAACCCATAAACTTTAATCCGACTCTGTCTGGAAATTCTTACACCCAAAAATGAACATGGGGGCATGCTTTAATTACTTAACGTGACCCTTTTAGTTATTATGATTTTCTGTAATTAATTTGATAATTATACATGTATCTGAAAATCCATTCAACTGGTTGACAGAAGACCAAGGGGATGGGGTTCTTGATTCACATGGTGGATATGCGGAGATGGCTTTATTGATGAAAAGGATAGAAGGTAGAAAAAAAGAACGTGACATGAACAAAAAGAAAAGATCAGTTTTAATGTGGGAGAAATGGGAAGAACAAATGGATAGTTGGCTTACAAAAAATTATTCAAAAGATGTGGACTTAGGTAATAATCAGAATGTGTTGGTTTCAGTTGAAACTGCTGAGCCGCCATCGGATTTTATATTGCCACTGCTAAGGTACCAAAAGGAGTGGTTGGCTTGGTCATTAAAGCAAGAAGAATCTGCAGCAAGAGGAGGTATTCTTACTGATGAAATGGGAATGGGGAAGACTGTTCAAGCCATAGCACTTGTGCTTGCTAAACGCGAATTACAGAAATCAAATAGTAATTCCAGTATATTGTCATCTTTGCCAAGTACTTCCCAAATATTCCCAGTAGTCAAAGGAACTCTAGTTGTATGTCCTGTGATTGGAGGAATGCAATGGTTTAGCGAGATTGATCGTTGCACCACTAAAGGAAGCAACAAAATTCTTGTTTATCATGGCACTGACAGGGAGAAACATATGCACAAATTGGCGGAATATGATTTTGTTATTACTACCTACTCCACCATTGAGGTTGATTATAGGAAGTATATGACGCCGTCAAAACAGCAGAGTAAGAACTTAAAACCTCTGGGAGAAATGTTAGACCAGAAAACAGATTCTACAGAAAAATTGAGCAACAGTGGTTCTATTGATAATTCAGCTGTGTCCAGGAGGAAGTCAGCTTTGCATTCAGTGAAGTGGGACCGCATCATTTTGGATGAGGCAAGTCTTACATTTACATACCACAAGTGGGTAGTCGAGCATTCCTCTTTTCATACAAGTAGTATTAGTACGTAGTCTCGTGTTGTCTTATTTGTTGATTTCGAGTGCTATGTGTTTTTTTTTTCTCTTCAAGTCAATTTATTATTTTAATTTGCTATTATTGCTGCTTCCTTTCATGTCTTCTACATTACCATAGCCCTTTTTTTTTTATTATTGTGTTTATGCTTTCCTTGAGTTGAGGGTCTATTGGCAACAACCTCTCTACCCCCACAAGGATAGGGGTAAGGTCTGCGCCCACACTATGTGGGATTACATTGGGTATGTTGTTGTTGTAAGTCATACATTCACATAATGGATCATACATCCATACATATGTTGTTGCTTCCTTCAATCGAGAGTCTCTCGTAGCTCATTTTTATCAGTAGCTGAGGTTTGAGTACATTGTTGGTTTCTTTTACATGGTGTTCATTTGCTTTTGTTGCAATCTTTTTGTATAAATACCAGTTCTTCAAGTCAATCAATTGTTAGAGTTGGAATGTGAAGATTGGTATGGTGAATTCTTAATGAGCTGTACAGTTATGGTGGTTATTAGAATGGTGGAGAGTCTTATGGTGGTTATAAAGAAACTTATACAGTTAACTGCTGAATAATGTAGGTGAAAGTAAGAACACCACATTTATCTGTGTAATAAAGTTCTTTGCTTTGCTTAAATGATCGACTTGCAAAATTTTATCTGTCCTAAAGTTCATTGTTTGATCACCATCTTCTGACATTCTGTGCTCTCTGTTCCTATTGAATTACGCTGTATATGATTTGTAGTTTGTGCCTGTTGTAGTCATCGGTTTAGTGGTAACACATGAACTAGTCGCTGAGAGTAGAATTCCTAATTGCATGTGTTACAAGATCTTTATCTGCAATGTTTTTAACTGAAGAACTTCTGGGATATAGGCTCATTATGTGAAAAATTCACGCTGCAAAACCGCAATGCTGTTTTTGCGTTAGAATCTTCTTATAAGCGGGCCTTAACTGGTACACCCCTGCAAAATCGTATGGGAGAATTGTACTCATTTGTAAGTTAACTTCTGCAGGCTTTACGTTTTCTAGAGCTTCTTATTGTTGTGAGGTTAACTAACTAAAATTCTGTACCTTTGCACAGGTCCGTTTCCTACAAGTTCTTCCTTACGCTTATTACTTTTGCAAAGATTGTGATTGCAGAGGACTTGATTATAGGTAGACGTAAATATCCTTGTTTGTCTTTGTTCCTACATGTGAGGATGAAAGATGCATTGGCTCAAATCAGTTCTATTTTATAGTATCTGTTAGTGTTATTTTGCTTCTCAACCAATGTTACTAATATGTGGTTTAATGACTGTCTGAAATCTCTTATTGGTAAATTCAATATACTACAGCTTCACAGAGTGCCCACACTGCCACCACAACTGCGCACGCCACTTTCTCTGGTGGAATAGAGTAAGTTAATGAGTAGTTACTTCAATATACACACTTTTGAGGCTTCATCTTATCGCTGACATTGTAAAGTTGAAACGTCTCCTCTTTATAGTATATGAAAAAACCTTTACAAGCAAATCCAAACACAAAGGGGTTGGTAAAAATGCAATGCTTTTATTGAAGCACAAAATTCTGGAAAGGCTATTGCTAAGACGTACCAAAAAGGAAAGAGCTGCTGAGTTAGCACTTCCCATGAAGACTGTAAGTTCTGTCGTGGACTAGTGCTGTGAGTAGTTCAATTCGATAGTAGTAATCTTCTTAACAGTGTAGCTTGTTACTTATTTTTGGGTTCAGGTTACTCTTAGAAAAGATTCTTTGAATGACAAAGAACGCGACTTCTACATGTCATTTCACAATAAAAGCAAGGCACGGTTCGATATGTATGCAATCTCTCTGATATTTCATCTTCAAACTCGAGCTCTTCTTCCTTGCAAGTTTGCTGATTCATTGTTTTCCTTTCTTTTTTTGGTTGCATATCCTGTTTCCTTGTCTTGTGCATGGAATATCTTTCCTACAACTGCTTGTTGTTAAGTAGTTCTGTGAACATGTAGTTTCTAGGAATACTAAACACTTAAAGATCTTATATGTCTTTTTCTTCCCATAATTCCCAATTATTTGTATCATTACCTTGCTAAAAAATAAGAAGGCAGCAAGGATATTTTTATTTCTAACTGCTTTTTCCCCATTTTGTATTTTGTGCAGATATGTTAAGGCGGGAACTCTAATGAATAACTATGCTCACGTTTTTGCTATGATCACACGCCTACGGCAGGTAACAAGACAATGCTATGCATGGAACCTTAACTGATCTTGATAATTGTAATGGATGCTTGCTTTCCTCTACTTGATTTTTCCTGATTGACCCTCTTTGTTGCTTCAATATTTTACGTGTGGTGTTTTCAGTGCTAACTTTTTTAAATTAATTTGTCCATGTTATTGCATTCATGCTGTTTACTACAAATAGTAGAAGCATGGTTTATCCTTTTGTCATGCAGGGTTATTTTATGAGAGTTATTATATGATGAGCATTGAAGATTCATTGTCTGCCTCTTCTCCATAGTCCTTTGGTTGAACTTCAATACATTTCTTATGTGTGCATAGATATAATGTTCAACAGCGCGCTTCTTATATTTCATCTTCTATTTCATATCCCATTTTCTGCTGTATTTTTTTTTTATATAAACATTTTCCCCTTTCAATTTCATTACTATAGTATTAAATTGTTTTGGTTTTATTAAAGTCTTGGATTCATAAATTGGACAGTTAGATGTGTATTTGGAAGATAATAACGGATAGTAATACAGTTTGATCAAGGGATTTATCAAGAGTTTGGCCAAAGGAATTATGAAACCACATCAATTAATCTGGTATGGAGTAATATGTAAAATCGGTGGAAAGGTTGGACTATGGAAGACCTATTTGATGTGCAGTCCAGCTTATGAAACGACTGCTAAGTTTATTAAACATGGTTGTTTGCTTAAATTGTTTGCTCATGTCAAAGCTAAATCTTTTGTGTTAGTCTTTTTGAAGAGACTGCTTTCAGTTTTCTTGTCCTATTATGCTTGGCCAAAGTATTATGTAATATTAGGTCCTCTATTACATGAGATCAAATACAGACATTGACTTTTCTTTTACTTCATCTGATCTTGCCTCTCGAAATGATATGCTTCCGAGAAAGTAACATTTTAAACAATTGAAATATGCAATTTGACTTGTTACAACATACATGTGTTTGACCAATGTCCTTTGATCGGCAGGCAGTTGATCATCCTTACCTTGTGGTATGCTCTAGCACAGATTTGACTAGTGGGAATAAAGATGCTGGAGATGTTGAACAATCATGTAGCTTATGTAAAGATACGGTGGAAGATCCAATAGTGAGTTTGTGCACCTCATGTTACTTAGCTGAAATTTAATTTGATAGATTTCTCCTTTTTGCATTTACTACATATTTTTCATGCTGTCCATTGCTCATTGTCAGCCTGAATGTTGCATGCACACTCTTTAGACACTGATATTTTATCAAAAGTACTTTAATTGTTGCAGGTCACTTCTTGCACACACGTGTTTTGCAAGACGTATTTGATAGAATTTGCTGGAAGTACGGGAAAACTGTCATGCCCTTCATGTGATAAACCCCTTACATTTGACTTCAATGCAAACAATGATAAGGGCAATTCTAATTCTAAGACTACTTCAAAGGGTTTAGGTCCTCAAGTATATTGAACAAAATTCAGCTCGATGAATTCCAGACAAGCACTAAAATAGAAGCCTTGGTATGCAATTATTTTATACTCTGTCATCATATGCTCCTCAGTTTGCTTTTCTTCTTTGCAAAGTGAGGGGGTACTCGCAATACAAGTTTGATGTTCATTTCTACTTTTATTGAATGTAGAGGGAAGAAATTAGGTTCATGATTGAAAGAGACGATTCTGCAAAAGGAATAGTTTTTAGCCAGTTCACATCGTTTTTGGATCTGATACACTATTCGCTTCATAAGGTAAGATATGAAGATACTTTTCTCCCTCCTTACTTTCCCCTAGCCCCTTTTCTTCTATCTGTAACCAAAATGAGCTTGTCTTGTGTGTATTTGCAGTCGGGCATCAATTGTGTTCCATTAGTTGGATCCATGTCTATGGCTGAAAGACATGCTGCCGTTACCACATTTACTGAGGATCCAGAATGCAGGGTACTTCTTATGAGCTTGAAAGCTGGAGGTGTTGCCCTCAATCTTACAGTTGCATCACATGTAAGGGATCTATTTTCTTTCTCTGTGTACGTCGACTCTGGTAACCATTCCAAAATTTCAAAAGGATTGTGAATAGCTAGTGTTGCATTCCTCTTACTCTTCAGATTTCCTGTTATTTGGTTCATTTGATACATCCAACAATGACTCGTAATTATCTGTTGAATAAGAACATGATACATGTCATGTTAAGTGGCTCATATCTTGATCTATGCTAGGTTTTCTTGATGGATCCTTGGCGTGGAATCCTGCAGTGGAGCGGCAAGCCCAAGATAGAATCCCTCGAATAGGGCAACATAAACCAGTCAGGTGTGTTTTTGCATTGCATCTACTCTGGATGCCATTAAATGGAGCTGATTGTTGTCTTCTAATTTTGCAGGATTGTGAGATTTGTAATTGAGGATACAATTGAAGAAACGATCTTAGAGTTACAAGAGAAGAGGAAACTATTTTTTGAAGGGCAAGTACTGTCTTTTTCTTACAGTCGTTTATATGGTTGCCATATGTATTTGACAAAAGGATAAAGCATTTGATGATTTTCCGCTGAAAGTTTGTTATTGACAACCTTTTTGTTGCATTTTCTTTCTAGTTCACTTCTTTGCTCCTATCCTCTCCCTTCTCTGCTTTTTTTTTTTCGAAAACCATTTTTCCATAACTGTTTGTTTTTCCTCTGACAAACTGAACTTCCCAAGTTTTTTGATTGCAGGACAGTCGGTGGTTCTTCAGATGCATTGGGAAAGCTAACAAAGTCAGACTTGGATTTCCTGTTTTATCGTCACTTTCAAATGTTTTCTGTTTCTTCAGTTTGGCGAACAAATTCTCATATGCTTTGTATAGCTTCTAGCAAAAACTTTGTACCTAGTGTTCTGACATTTGCCCTTAGGCTGTGCGGCGTTTGATCTATCCAGAGTGAGTTTCTGTTGCTTCTGAATCACAGTGATTAGTTTCATCAACTGTAAATTGTTCTCATTGTCTCCAAAGATGGCCTCAACTTCACCAGGATGATAAAAAAAATTCTGAATGCATACCTCAAGGCAAGGTCATGGAAATGTGAATCTCTCTTTGCCTTTGGTATGTTACTGTTACATACATGATAGTTTCCAACTTTAGGCCCCTTCAAATTCTTTCGAAAATTTGGTGCAGATAAGCCTACTTTTTGTTAGATTCTTACCTCTCGTTTACTTCTCATACTATGAATATCGATACTGATTTTTTCTTGAAACTCCGGATGAAAGAAAGATTTACATGCAAATGGAAGATGAGATGTTTGAACTTTGAACTTGACGTTCACTAGTCCAATGCGAGAACAACTTTGTTATCTGCTAAGGTTTTGATGGAATCTTGAGTTACTCAGGACAAAGGCATCCAATCAATATTGACGAATACTTTATAGTTCTCAATCTCAGCTGCATTATGAAAGAATATAAAGACAAAGGTTCATTTCTAGCAAAATGCTCTAAAGCAAATTCAGAAGCACCAGATTGGATCTTAGTTTTATTTCAAGAAAACCATCAATATACAAAAAAGAACATGATATACATATTAGCAAGTCATTCACACCAAGGTACACACACACACACACACAAACGTGAAATCATTGCACTTAACTATTCACAACTGCACAGTGCTTCCTAATTTCACCAGCAGAGCCAGTCTTGACTTCAATCCTGCCCATTTTCTCCATTGCCTGAGCAAATTCAGCATAGAATTGTTTGAGTGATCCGTGTACCAGCCGGTTTATGTATGACTTTGTTGTCGCATTTGTAGTCAAAGCTGCATCAGATTGGAATAGCCCCCTTCTCTTGAACAGAAGCTTAAAGTAGCTAAGATCAAATGTCCTGAAACTCCCAGGATCCATTTCAACAATTTTGGTATTGTCATTAATTGATTTGCATTTCCTCGCCTTAAGATTAGCTGCATATTCACTGTCTAGAGATGGATCTTGTGTTCCCAAAACTCCGGTAAAATTGTATAAACGTGTTGAAAATGACAAGCAATGAGAGATTCCAATAGTATGTGCACCTAATAACAAATTGTTCATAGTAATAATGTTATTTATGGAAAATCTCAATATAGAAGAACAATAGGACCAAATCTCAATATAGAAGAAATATGTACTGATTCAAAATTTACCAGACAATAGGACCAAGTCTTTTAGGTCAAGACCTTTGCTAGCAAAAGATATCTGAAGACTGGAAAAGTTACTAGTTGGAGAAGGGATGTTTGCCGAAGCTTCGGAGGCATTTGATATTATTCCATCTCTTCTACCAGTTGGTACATTCCAGAAAGGGGCTCCCTATCATACAAAGAAGATAAAAATGGACAATGAGATAATATTAGAAAATACCAACTAGTTCAAGTTTTATACTTACAGTCACCACAAGAGAGTCTCTAGCAACCAGTGCAACAATATCTGCACAAGAGACTACACCAGGGCATTCAGCTTCAACTATTTTCTTCACACCGTCAATGAATGAGAAACCTCTCAATGTTTGATTAGGGACAGCCACTTTTTCAGTTTGATTTCCTGTGCTCGACGTGAAATTCACAAGTACTGAACCATCACAACCCTACAAATACGCAGAAGAAAAATGAGTTGCAATACTTCAAGAATGGCACTAAGTGAACATATAGCTGCAAATATGTGACACACTTACCCTGACAAAGCAATCGTGAAAATACAGTCTGAGCAAGGCTGCAGCAAGAGACGGAGCATTTGGGATATGCTTTTGGACATAATCTTGAATTATCTTCTCTGCTTTTGGACAGCTCTTGGAATAGAAGTTGAGCTGTAACTGAGCATGGCTAGAACCTATTATTCCTAGTAGAATACACAACACCAAAAAATAACTCAAGTGGCCAAATTTAGCCATTTTAGTTAGTACTTAATTCTTTTTGCAACTGTTGAAAGAGGTATCTTTCTTTGTTTGAGTTGCTACACACATCAATTCCAAAGAGATCAGAGAGAATTTATAGGGAATGCATTGCTTTAGCTAACTTACGTTAGTCTGATATTAAAATACCTGCTATATATATTAGTTTACGTATATACAAGCTGATGAGCTTTGGATACTCTTGTTAATTAATCGAAGTAGAGGACATTTGCTTTATTGTTTTTGTTCTGTGTATTAAGAGATATAAGGCATTTGGTATTAGTAGCTCAATGTGGGGATCAAAATATGTAGTATATTAGTTCGAAGTCAAAAGATAAAAAAGGTTTTTAAAGCTAACAACTTCAAAATTAAACCACACCAACCTCTTAATGTACTTGGGGATAATATGTTAGCATAGTTTGTTCATTAGCCAACTAATTTTCAATTTCATGTTAGCAGTTTCATTTGATCTAATATTGAACGTTAGGTACCTGAAACATTTCCTATAAGTTCTTTCTACAAATATAACGTTTAATTTATATATAAGTGGAAAAAAATACTAGGCACCTGAAACATTTCCCACATGTTCTTTCTACCAAAATAATTTTTTGCTTGCAAAGTGGTTTAATTTACGTTCCGGATTACAAAGATGGAGAGATTAATTCCAAAATAATTGAAGTTTAGCAAGTCTAATTGATTGGTGGAGGAAATAATTAAGAGATAGATGCTCCCTCAACTTGTCTCAAAAGTCAGTTTCCCATTCAACCTTTATGGGTGTTCCTTTTCCATTCTATACTTGTACGAAATGATTTTAATAACACCCTAAAAACTGATGTGGCAAAAAATTAAAAAATAAATAACCCTTCTTCTCCTTGTTAACGCCCAATCTCTTCTTCTCCAATTTCACATCTATAATCCAAATTTTCTTACCCCTTCCCCTTTAATATTTGTCTTCTTCGCACAGTTCTTTCTTCTTCAATTACCTATTTTTTTAATTTTGACTCGCCTCAAAATATTGCTTTCTTTAAATAATCTGCAACAACGAAGAAAGAAATATTAGTCATTTTAATAAAAGTGATAAAAGAGAAATAAAGATTTTGTTTAATATATAATCTCTTGAAGTATAATATATTTATGAATTGGTAGTGATTTGGAAATCCATCACTATCTAGTGCGTCAATTTGACATACAGTTTAATGGGTTTCTGGTGTTTGATGAAAATGTATTCTTTTGAAATCGATTTTGAGCATATCGTTACTTGCAACAGAAATTCGTCAATTTAATATACAATTTAATGAATTTGGTGATGGTTGATGGAATTGATGATGAAGAATTTGGCAATGAAATCGGTGGTGTAGATTTGATGGTGACTAGTAAAATTGGTGGTGATTGGGTTTGTGATGGTGGTGTTATTGGTGGTAATGGAGGTTTGGTGGTGGGTGTGGAAGAAGACAAAAAGATGTGTGAATAAAAAAAGGAAAAAAAGTTAAAAACAGATGCTGCTGACATGGTGCTAATGTGGCATGCGCGTGTAATGCATCTTATATTGTGAAAGTGGTATTAAGTTTCAGAAGGTGGTACTAAATTGAGGAAAGTTGTGCTAGACCGCCATGCAAGCTGAGTCTTAAGCTTCAACTATGGGGGAAATGATAATAGAGGAAGAGACGAGAGAGAAAGAGAATCAGTTATTCCCATTTGCACTAACTGAAAATGTTGTACAATATATAATATTTGTACTAGGACTAAACCACTACTAACAAGCTAACTAACACTCATTACTAATCTAACAAACTTTCCAAGCATAATTAACTCCCTAACTAACTATCACACAACTTTCACGTGCTCATTTCTCAACTGACTCAATACTTCCCCTCAAGCTGGTAGGTGCAAAGATGTTGAGCACTCCTACCTTGTACATCAAAAATACATGTTGTTGTCTTGCAAGCCCTTTAGTGAGTATGTTTGCCAGTTGATCTGTCGATCCTACATGTATTGTTCTAATCAGCCCCTTTTGAATATGTTCTCTAATGAAATGAAAATCTATCTCAATATATTTTGTTCTCTCATGATACACTGGATTTGCTGCTATCTGCAATGTATCTTTACTATCACAGTGTAGCAAGACTGGTAATTCTACTTCTGCTCCCAGCTCCTTGAACACCCCTATTAACCATACCAACTCTGAAACCACTTAAGCCATGCTTTTGTACTCTGCTTTTGTTGAGCTCTTGGACATTGTATTCTGCTTCTTTGACTTCCATGCAACTAATGAATCTCCATGTTTCACGACAAAGCCTGCTACAGACTTCCTTGTGTTGGATAAGATGCCCAACCAGCATCACAAAATGCAGTCAATGGGTTCTTCTTATTGATGCTCATCATGATACCTAATCCCGGTTCCCTCTTCACATATTTAACTACCTTTATGGTTGCTTCCAAATATGATCCCTTTGGATTTTGCATAAACTGACTAAGTGTCTGAACAACGAAAGCACTGTCCTGCCTGGTCAAGGTTAAATACAACAACTTTCCAATCAACCTTTGATACTGCCCTTTGTCTTCTAGTGGCTCATCACTGCTTGATCCTGCAAATTCATCCAACTCAGTAGTTTTGAGTTTTTTTATTGCAATCCAAAGGTGTCCATATTGGCTTAGCTGCACTCAACCCCATTTCAAGAATGTGAGATTTTTCCGAAGGGTTCTGTAGCCTCTCGAAGATAAGTACAGACGTCTTAGTACCGCTCCGCAAGACTCTACTAAACTTGCTCATGACTGGTGAGACCTATCTAACCTAGAGCTCAGATACCAACTTGTCATGACCCCAAATACCCGGTCGTGATGGCGCCTATCGTGAAATCAGGCAAGCCACACATTTCATTTGTTACCAGATAATTTCAAAAAAATCTATTATAGTTGCAGCAAAAGTCTCATATTTATAAAGCATTTAAGAGTTTAATCATCATTGAAAACATAAGTAAGAGAAAGACCCGAACCCAGATCTAGTGTCACCGAGTCATGAGCTACTACGTCGAATATCAAAATACAATGCCGACATAAAGTTGACTGAAATAACTAAATAAGACAGGTAGATAGAGAAGGAGATAATCGAGGCTGCGATCGCCAGCTACTACCTCAGTGCCTTTAAGGAACTCTGACTGCAGCTCAACAACCAGTACCGGGTCTCGATGTACCTGGATCTACACACAAGGTGCAGGGGGTAACGTGAGTACACCAACTCAGAAGTAACGAACCCAAACTACGGGCTTAGAAGTAGTGACGGACTAAACCCCAATAATTGTAACGAAAACAATACACAGAATTTAGGCATGCTCACAATGTCAATAGATAATGAAAACAGAATATGACTGATATGATGAGTAACCCAAGTATATCTCATTACCCTACATGCCAATGTATCAACAGTGTAGAACTACACATAGTGCTCACAGCACTCACACAGAAGTCCACTCAGTACTGTATATGGCTCTCAGACCCAGGGAAAATCCATCCCGGAATATGCATAAACACTAGTGTCCGTAGTCACTCAGTACTGAGCAAAAAGTCTAATCCAGCCCCCCACGGAGAAGATCTATCTCCAGAATACAACACTCGGACAAGATACATGTCCAGGGACAATTCATCCCTCACATATCATCAACTTCGGACAAGCTCCATGTCCAGGGAAGATCCATCCCTCAATATCAATGCGCTTACTGGGGTGTAAAGACTCTGAAGGGGCCCTATTGGCCCAAGCGTTATATCAATCCAACAAAGGCATGATCAGAGTATCATTGTGCTGTGCAGTCCGCTTATCTCATAACTGTCTCAATAACAAGCTCTCAGCCTCACTAAGTCATTACTCTCATGTCTCGCTCACATGGGCTCACAAATGCATGAACTAGCCCGAAACAATGATAAATATATAAGATCAATAATTACCGAGACTGAGGCATGAAATGATATGATATGACTGGACTGAGTATATGAAATCAAATAATCACAAAATGAGACAGTAATATACGACCACTCGAGTCTTAGCATTTTCGGCACGAAGCCTTAGCATTTATACTTAACATGATTCCTAACATGTTCACATTTACCACATTAATAGACGTACGGATATCAATCCGTAATAACTACTATACGGTGACATGTGATGAGCCAGGACACAAATACCCAGTGCACGCCCGCACACCCGTCACTTGGCATGTGCGTCACCTCAATTATAGTCACATATCATATAGTTCGGGGTTTCGAACCCTCAGAACCAATTTTGGAAATGTTACATACCTCAAAACAGGCTAAAATCCTAGCCCTCAATGCCTTTTTTTCTAGACTCGGCCTCCGAGTGCTCCAAATCTACCAAAAATCAGATTTATATCATTATTATATGCCAAGGAACGAAACACATTCGAAAATTATCAAAATTAACCAAAACTCCTGAAATTCGATAAAATTTACATCACAAGAATCCTCATTCTTTCACGAGTCTATACATACCAAGAACATCAAAATCGGACCTCAAATGACCCCTCAAATACCCATTTTAAAGTCTCTAATTACAAGCCCTAATTACCCAATTTTTGGTACTAATTTCCCACAAATTTCACCACTAATCAGTCCGCTAAATCACATATAAACGAGTTTTAAATCCAAAAGTCTTACCTCTACAAAGAACTCTCGAAATCCCTCTTCAAAACCCTTCAAAAGCTTCAAACCCATGTAGAAATGGTAGCAGAATGACCCAAAAATCGCTAAGGGTCTTATTTATATGTTCTGCCCAGTGATGACCGCATATGCGGTCCTTTTCTTGCACCTACGAACCCGCACCTACGGTCCCAGGTGCACACATGTGCGTTTCACTTAAAAGGCCATTTTTCGTCGCAGGTGCAGCCCAAGTCTCGCACCTGCGACTTCCTTCAGCCTGACCAAACTCCGCACCTGCGCATGCCTCTCCGGCTACACTTCCGCATGTGCGGCCACACCAGAAACATTGCACCAGCAACTTTTTCTGCATCATTATCCAATTTTAAATCCCCTGATGGCTGTCCGAAATCATCCCGAGCCCCTCGGGACCCCAACCAAAAATACTAACAAGTCATAAAGGATCACTCGGACTTAGTCGAACCTTTGGAACACCCAAAATAACATCAAAACACCAAATTCAGCTCAGATTCAAGCCTATGAACTTATAACTTCTAAATTTCACCAAAGATGCCGAAACTATCCAAAACACGTTCGATTAACCTGAAAAATTTGCACACATATCCAAAATGGCCGTACAAACCTGTTCCAACTTCCGGAATTCCATTCCAACCCCGATAGCTAATATTCCACTGCCGACCGAAAATCGCCAAAACTCAATTTCGTCAATTCAAGCCTAATTCTACTCCGGACCTCAAAACCACATTCCGATCACACTCCTAAGTCCCAAATCACCTAACGAAGCTATCTAAGCTATGAAATCCACATTCCGAGGTCGTTTTACCTATAAGTTAACTCCCGGTTGACTTTTCCAACTATTAAGCTCATTTAAGAGACTAAGTGCCTCAATTCTCACCACGACCACTCTGAACCCGAACTAACCGATCCAACACATCATAATTAGGTTAAATAGCATATGAAAAAGTTGAAACAGAGGAAACGGGGCTAATATCACGACATGACCGGCCGGGTCGTTATATTCTCCCCCTCTTAAACAAACGTTCGTCCTCGAACGGGTCTAGAAACATACCTGGAGTCTCAAACAAGTGAGGATGTTTGTTGCGCATCTCCCGCTCGGTCTCTCAGGTGGCCTCCTTAACCGGCTGCCCTCTCCGCTGTTCCTTTACTGAAGCTATATCCTTATACCTTAATATTCTGACCTGTCGATCCAAAATAGCCACTGGCTCCACCTCATATGACATATCACCCTCAAGCTTAATCATGCTGAAGTCCAAAACATGAAACGGGTCACCAACATACTTCCGGAGCATCGAAACATGAAATATCGGATGAACACTCGATAATCTAGATGGCAAGGAAAGTCTATAAGCCACCTCTCCAACTCTGTGAAGCACCTCAAAAGGTCTAATGAACCGGGGACTCAACTTGCCCCTCTTCCCGAACCGCATAACAACCTTCATGGGTGACACCTTCAGCAGTACCTACTCCCCAACCATAAAAGACACATCCCAAACCTTCTGGTCCGCATAACTCTTCTGCCTAGACTGCGATGTGTGAAGCCTCTCCTGAATCAACTTCACCTTATCCAATGCATCCTGAACCAAATTTGTGCCCAATAGCCTAGCCTCACCCGGCTCGAACCAACCAACCGGAGATCTACACCTCCTCCCATATAAAGCCTTATAAGGATCCATCTGGATACTCGACTGATAACTATTATTATAAGCAAACTCCGCGAGTGGTAGAAACTGGTCCCATGAACCCCCAAAATCAATCACACAAGCACGCAACATGTCCTCTAGAATCTGAATAGTGCGCTCTGACTTCCCGTCGGTCTGAGGATGAAATGACGTGCACAACTCGAACTGAGTACCCAACTCTCTTTGCACGGCCCTCCAAAACTGAGATATGAACTAAGTACCTCTGTTAGAAATGATAGAAACTGGAACACCATGCAACCAGACAATCTATCTGATGTAAATCCCGGCTAACCGCTCCGAAGAATAAGTAGTACTAGCAGGAATGAAGTGCGTGGACTTGGTCAACCGATCCACAATAACCCATATAGCATCGAAACTCCTCGAAGTCCGTAGGAGTCCAACTACAAAGTCCATGGTGATCCGCTCCCACTTCCACTCTGGAATATCTAACCTTTGGTGCAATCCACCTGGTCTCTGGTGCTCATACTTGACCTGCTGACAGTTGAGACACTGAGCTACAAACTCAAAAATATCCTTCTTCATTCGCCTCCACCAATAATGTTGTCTCAGATCCTGATACATCTTCGCGGCACCCAGATGGATGGAATACCGCGAGCTATAGGCCTCTGCTAGAATCAACTCTCGAAGCCCATCCACATTGGGCACACAAATCCGACCCTGCATCCTTATAACACCATCATCACCAATAACTACATCCCTGGCATCACCTCGTCAGACCCTGTCCTGAAGAACGACCAAGTGTGGGTTATCATACTGGCGCTCTCTGACCCAGTCAAAAAGAGAAGACCTGGAAGCTACATGAGCTAATACCCAACTGGGATCTGATAGATCCAATCTCACCAATTGGCCTGCTAAGGCCTGGACATCAAGTGCTAATGGTCTCTTTGCTTCTGGAAGATATGCTAGACTTCCCAAACTCTCTGCTCTGCGACTCAAGGCATCGGCCACTACGTTGGCCTTCCCCGGATGGTATAGAATAGTGATATCATAGTCCTTGAGAAGATCTAACCATCTCCTCTTATACAAATTCAGATCCTTCTTCTTAAACAGACGTTGTAGACTACGGTGATCAGTGAAAACCTCACAATGCAACCCATACAAATAATGACGCCAAATCTTCAAGGCGTGAACAATGGCTGCTAGCTCGAGATCGTGCACTGGGTAATTCTTCTCATGAGTCTTCAACTGGCGCGAGGTGTAGGAAATCATCCTACCCTCCTGCATCAAAACACAACCTATGCCTATCCTCGAGGCATCACAATATACGGTATAAGAACCTGAAGCTGATGGCAATACTAACACTGGAGCTGAGGTCATGCAGTCTTGAGCTTCTGAAAACTCTCCTCACACTCGTCTGACCACCTGAACGGAGCACCCTTCTGGGTCAATCTGGTCAAGGGCGAAGAAATAGATTAAAACCCCTCCGCAAAGCGACGGTAGTATCCTGCCAAACCAAGGAAGCTCCTAATCTCTGTAGCCGAGGACGGTCTGGGCCAACTCTGCACCGCCTCTATCTTCTTCGGATCAACCTGAATACCCTCACTGGACACAACGTGCCCCAAAAACGCTACTGAGCTAAGACAAAACTCACACTTGGAGAACTTTGCATAAAGCTTCTCTTCCCTCAATCTCTCTAAAACCACTCTCAAATGCTGAGCATGATCTTCCTAGCTACAAGAATATATCAAGATATCATCAATGAACACAATGACAAAAGAATCCAAGTATGACTGAAACATGTTGTTCATCAAATGCATGAACGCTGCTGGGGCATTGGTCAGCCCAAAGGACATCACCATAAACTCGTAGTGACCATAACGAGTCCTGAAAGCTGACTTGGGAATATCAGAATCCGAATCTTTAGTTGATGATACCTGGATCTCAAATCAATCTTGTTCTCTGTCTCCCTGAAGCTGGTCAAACAAATCATCAATACAAGGCAAGGGATATTTATTCTTGACTATAACCTTGTTCAACTACCTGTAGTCAATACACATTCTCATGGAACCATCCTTCTTCTTTACAAACAACATCGGTGCACCCCAAGGTGACACACTAGGCCGAACTAGGAGTTCTTGAAACTGCTCCTTCAATTCCTTTAACTCCGTCGGTGTCATATGATACGGTGGAATAGAGATAGGCTGAGCGCCTGGCGCCAAATCAATACAAAAATCAATATCCCTATCAGGTGACATGCCTGGCAGGTTAGCAGGAAACACGTCTAGAAAATCACGGACCACAGGATCAGAATCAATAGTGGGAGTCTCAACACTGACATCCCGCACAAAAGCCAAATACGATAAACACCCTTTTTCTACCATACGCTGGGCCTTCAGGTAAGAAATCACCCTACTAGGCACATACGCAATAGAACCTCTCTACTCAACTTTCGGAGTCCACGCATCGCTAAAGTCATGGTCTTAGCGTGACAATCAAGAACAGCATGACCCGGAGATAACCAATCCATGCCCAATATCACATCAAAATCAACCATGCTAACCAGCAATAGGTCCACTCGGGTCTCCAGACCCCCAATATATATCACACACGACCTATACACACGGTCCACAATAATAGTATCGCCCATCGGAGTCGACACATGAACAAAAGTAACTAAAGACTCACAGTGCATATCCAAAAAATGGGCAAAGTATGATGAAACATAAGAATACATGGAACCAGGATCAAATAAGACCGAAGCATCTCGGTGACAGACTGAGACAATACTTGTAATCACTGCATCTGAGGCCATAGTATCTGGTCTGGCTGGGAGTGCATAAAAGTGAGCCTGACCTCCGCCTGATCGACCTCCCCCTCTAGGGCAGCCTCTAGCTGACTGACCACCGCCCCTAGTTTCCTCGGCGGGTTGTGCAGAAACTGGTGCTGAAGCTGAAGGCTGACTCCTCTACTGGAATGAACCACCCAAAAGACGAGGACAAAACCTCTTGATATGACCCAGATCACAACACTCAAAGCAACCCCTCTCGGTAAATGACGGTGGGGACTGAAGGAACCCCTAGAACCGAAATAACTACCAGAAAAACCATGTGCCGAGGAACCCTGAACTGATGGCGCCGAGATGAACTTTGGGCTGGAAGAGCACTGAATGATGAACGGCCCGGATGAGAGCTGTGGGGACCATGCCCCGATGAAGCACCACTGTAGGCTGGGCGTGCTGGCCGAGGAGGCCTAAATGAACGACCTCTGCTGTGCTGAGACTGACCTCCTGAATGAACACCACCAAAACTACCAGACCCTCGAGGCCTCTTGGCCTCCCTCTCGACTCGCTCCTGGTGGCGAACCGACTCAATCTCTCTAGCAATGTCAACCACCTCCTCAAAAGTAGCACTAGACACCCTCTCCCTGGTCAGAAAAACCCGAAGCTAGTAGAGGCCATCAACGAACCTCCTGATCCTCTCCCTATTCGTGGGAACTAGCCAAATAGCATGAGTTCCAACTCGGAGAACCTCATCTCATATTGTGTCACGGTCATGTCCCCATGACGCAACTGCTCAAATTCCCTGTGTAGCTCCTCCCTACAGGACTGCGGTATATACTTCTCCAGGAATATAATGGAGAATTGACGCCAGGTAAGGAGCGTTGCATCAACAGTTCTACGCCTCTCATAGACCTCCCACCAAGCGAGTGCAACTCCTGATAACTGGAAGGTAGTAAATGGGACCCCACTTGCCTACAACATCCCTGTTGTGCGAAGAATCTTCTAACACTTGTCTAAGAAGCCCTTGGCATCCTCGCCCTCAGTACCACTGAAAGTCGGAGGTTGAAGTCTACTAAATCTCTCCAACCTGCGCTGCTCATCGTCTGCCAAAGCTGGGACCATAAAATCCTGTGCTGGGGCAATCGGCTGGGCTGGAGCTGCCCCCGGTGTCTGAAGCCCCTGGGTAACTTGCTCAGGTGTCCGGGCAACAGGAGTCTGAGTGCCTCATGTCAGCACGTAATTTTTGACCCGTCACATTTTTAAATTATTTTTTAGTGCTGAAATATTAAGTGATTTTAGTAGTTTATTTTAATCAATTAAGAATAATTTTTACATATTTATAAATACTTTATATCATTGTAGTCTTCTTAGCCCAAATTTAAAACCCAACAAGACATGGACCCAACCCAATTCCCAAGCCCATTCCTCTTGGCCCAATACCCACTAGCATAACCCTAAAATATATACTCATTCTTATTAAACACACACCTAACAGACCTTGGGGAAGACACAAAAAAATCTGGAGGAAACCCTAATCCCCTTGACCACCAGTTTCGCCGCACCAGTCCCACAACCAATCCTGCCGGCCGCCGGACCAAGACTCTTCCTCTCCAGTACAAGCCGCCACGCTAAATAAAAAAATGCGACCTCCCTCACGCCGGCACACATCCGCCGGAACTCCATAAACAGACCATAAGACACAAAACCTCATTTCCTTCAGCTCACACCACAACGACATCCTCCCAAAAACACCATAGCCACCACCACAAGAGCTCAGCCAAGCGACAACCCCTCCATCTTCAGCCCAACTGACGTCAGCCACCATCAACAACCACCCCATTCTCACCTCTCCGGCCACCACACGGCACTGTTGTTGTCACTATCCCCTCGCTTCTTTCCCTCTCTTTCTCTATTACTGTCGCGCGCCGCCCCCGCCACAACAGCCCGCTAGAAACCGTCTACCACACACACGCGAGAACAAGAACAGAAACCCAAGAAAACCAAAAAAATAAAAACAGAAAAAAGAATGAAAAAAAAGCAAAAAATATATTTATATATATATATATAGGAGCTTATACTTATTCATTTTTAATTTCGCTTTTGGTATCAAAAGTAATGGTATATGTCTGAAGTTTGGAAGTTCGCTGCTTTTTTGGCCGTCGATTCGAGATTTCATCTGATTTTCAATTTTCCGGTGCCAGTTTGAGTTCCGTCCAGCGTTCGTTATATTTTCGGTTCAAAATAGGGGAATCAATCAATTTTCATCAATAAAAGGTCCAATTCTTTCTTTGTTACTCCATTCTTTAATATGATGCGTGTGTTTATTGTTTATTGGTTCTGATTTATGTGTTGTTTTTCTCTTTTGGAATTAGTTAAAGTTGCCTCACTAGGACACCTTAATGAATATTTAAAATTAAAATTGCTCATTAATCACTGTGATAAAGTATAATGAATGAATCAGATCATGAATTATCAGTTAAGTTGAATAAAAATGCTATGGGAAGGGAAATCAAAGAAGACATAATTGGGTTTACTATTACGTGGTTTAATATTTTCATGTTGTTACTATTATTTACTTGTTTGACGCTAGGAGCATGCTTAGGTAGAACACACGGGGTTGGAAAATATTAGGCGCAATTAAATAAATTATCGTGACTATGAGTACGGTTCACATGGCATAGTCACAGATACGTAACTCCAAAATTCGAGTGTACGCTGGCGTGACCCGACCCCCAACTTCAAATAATTAAAATAAACACGTTGTGAATCATGGGTTCACATGACGTAATTTGCGATGTGTACAAAAATAACAAATGCGTGACACCACGACTTGTTTAAGTAAACTCCATAATTGTTTAAATATTAAAAGTGGATAAAAGGTTAAAAAGGCACAATAGGCTTTAAAACATGTAATTAATTAGATAATTAAGCCAACTCTTAAAAGTTGAGCGACCGTGCTAAAACCAAGGAACTCTAGAGTGCCTCGCACCTTCTCCCGAGTTAACAGAATTCCTTACCCGGATTTATGGTTTCGCGGACTTTAAACAGAATCATTTTTTCCTCGATTTGGGATTCTAAATAAATCGGTGACTTGGGACACCATAAATTATTCCAAGTGGAGACTCTGAATCAATAAATAATCCCATTTCGATTTATGTCACTTTAATTGGAAAAACTCCCTTATACCCTTCCGGGGTAGGAAAAATGAGGTGTGACAGGTCTGGCGACTCTACTGGTGATCAAACCTAGAATCTCTGGTTTTGGGTTCAAGAATTCGAGCTTAGAATAATTGTTATATGTTAGCTTTATTTATTACCTGATTTTATTCACATGTTTGGGCCTAATGTGCTAAATGTTGATTTTTACCGCTTTGTATTATCTGAATTGTATATAAACTGCTACGGAACCCCTCTCTTCTATCTTCTGAGGAATGCACACGGGCATGACTTCTTTCTGTTAGTGTCGTATACCAATTTAGAACGAGGTTCGGACAAGTTACAAAGTCGGATGATCTTTTGGTTATCGGTACGCTGCCCCCCCCCCTCCCGGCTCGAGTTGTCCGCTCGGGTAAGCCAGGTCTAGTACAATACACCCAGGTTTTAAACCTAGAATAACATAGCCTCATGCCGGATCCCTAGTAGGAACGCTTGTTTGCTTCACGTGCATTTGACTTAGGGGACTCAACACAGGGGTTGGGTCCATCTAGGATAGGTGTACCCCAAAAACTAAAAGACCATCTTGACGCATCTTATGTGCTATATGTTGCATTCTTCAAGGGTAAAAAGGGTCATTTGGCTGACCAATAATGGTTGAGGTTAAATGAGAAAGAAAAGAGGGTTAAGTGTGAAAATGAAGCAAGTAGGGCCCAATTATATTTTTCTTTCGCAAATTTATTTATTTATTTATTTATTTTCTTTCAAGAAAAAGACCCCAAAAAAATGAAAATGAAAAATATAATAAATAAAAAAAGATTTTGCATGTTCCCAACATTTTTTTTTTTTTAAATATCCAAAAAAAAAAAAAAAGAAAATCCAAAAAGATTTTACATGTTTTCATCATTTTTCAAAAAAAAAGAGACAAAAAATGTGTTTTTTTTTACAAATCATTATTTTTTTAATTCTCTCTCGTATCCAATCTTCCCGAACTACGCAAACCTGATTTTCGTCTTTCGAGGCGTGATACGTAGGCAATCCACATAGGGTACGGTATTCTTAGTGAGTCTTAGGTTCTTGGCTTTGCGGGGTCGTAGCCAAATCTTGCATATTTAGCCATATTTGGCCACATATGTTGTTTTTGTAAAATAGGGTTGTTTTCTCAAAGTAGTTTGTTTTTTCATGTCTTAGAGATCTAAGTCCACAACAAGGTGTCATCTCAATTCTAAGGTCCAATCCTGTTAAATTTGCATGTCCAGCTACTTTTGGCCACATCGGCCATTCTTGCAAAATGGGGTCATTTTTGCAAAAGTGGCTCAATGACCCATGTTCTTAGAATCTTGAGTCTACAACTAGGTTTCATATTACTTTAAGGCTCATCCTTGTTGAATTTGCATCTCTAGCCGCGTTTGGCCACATCGGCCATTCTTGCAAAATGGGGTCATTTTTGCAAAAGTGGCTCAATGACCCATGTTCTTAGAATCTTGAGTCTACAACTAGGTTTCATATTACTTTAAGGCTCATCCTTGTTGAATTTGCATCTCTAGCCGCGTTTGGCCACATCGGCCATTTTTGCAAAATGAGCCACTTTTGCAAAGTAATTCCTAGGGCCATGATTGTTGGGAGTTTGAAGTCATATAAGCCTTAGTGAAATATGTTCATGCCTTTGAGATCACCTTTGTTGAGTTTGCACTAGTAGCCACCATTGGCCCTGTAAGCCATTTTTGCAAAAAATAACTCAATCGTGTCTGCATGGCTCAATTGGAAGTATTATGGTCTCACACGTGTCTTGAATCACTAAATCTATTTGATCTTACTTTTCCCATTTAAGTATGGATCTATTTGTTGGAGTTTGAGCATGAAAGATACCCATGATCATTTTAGTCAAGATCATGCATACAAGAGCTGCTTGAAGAAAGTTTTCATTTTTGAGTCTAGTTTATGTTGTCTTTTAATTTTTAGTCTTGTACAGTAGTTCGAGTTTGCTAGTCTGGCCGAGTTTGTCGAGTCTTTTGTTATTGTATTTTTGATTCCGTATTCAAGAAAAAAAATTGTAAATGAAAAATCCAAAAACATTCTTGTTTTTTTAGTTTATTTTATCCATCACTTCTCCAGAACTACGCTTGGTCTGATTCATGTGGAATATGATACATAGGCAACCTACATAGGGTTCGATCAAATCATTTTCTTAAAAAAAATTTTAAAAAATTGAATAAAAAGAGAAAAGAAAAAAACGAATGAATTTGTGGGACGCAAGGGGTGAGAAGAAAGAAACTAGTGATAAGTAAAAGAAAGAGAGGAAGAAAAATGAGTAAGCCAAGGAGTGCTAGTAAAAAAGGAAGAGAAGATTGAAATGAACAAAATTGGGATGATGCCAAATGACCTTGTGACTTTGAAGTCATTCTAGAACCG
The DNA here is from genome assembly GCA_005239505.1 of Nicotiana paniculata. Lineage (NCBI taxonomy): Eukaryota > Viridiplantae > Streptophyta > Magnoliopsida > Solanales > Solanaceae > Nicotiana > Nicotiana paniculata. The sequence continues at coordinate 10,297 of ML337342.1, read as the reverse complement.
TTAATTGTTGTTAGGTGCATTGCACACAACGTGATGTTTTTATCTGATAAATGCCCTAACGCTAACGTAATGACTTCATTTTGTTCCTCTTTGTTATCTTCATAATTTCAGAAGGGTGGTTGGTTTGTGGTTGTCAAACCGGTAACTCTTTCCTACAACATAAAGTCGAAAGGAAATGGCAGACGATAACAGAGCTGAGTTGGTTGATACTGGTACCCGAAAGCAATCGGTTGAACGGGACACTGGGTTGGTTGAAGAGTTAAGGATGTTAAGACAACACATGGCGGAGATGTATCAGGCTTGGATGGCTGGGAAGGCACCACCCCCGCCACCGCCTAGCTTCCTAGATGCTACCCCTACCCAATCTCCAGACATAGTGTCAGATCATCCACCATACTCTCCAGATTTCCCCGCTTATCCCAGCTTTCCCAACCTCCCTAGTATCTCCAATGTTCATCCTCCAACTACTTTTCCCAAAAATAACCCTCTTGGCATATCCACTACCTCCAAGATCACAACTTCTCAACAACCTCTCTTCAGGACCAATAGTGAACACCAGTTCAACCCTCTTGATGCCCAACACTACCCCCCAGAGCCGGCTCGCCAGGTCCTAGACTCATATAATCATACTTCCCAGAATGAGTCTCATGTTGAGATTGAAAAGTTACAAGGAATAAAGAGCGAGATGAAATGTCCAGAAAGCTGAAAGGTATAGAGCAAGCCTTAAAGAACATGCAAGGTAAGGGAAATCAGATTAACGTGTCTTACAATGACTCGTGTATGTTCCCTGATGTTCAATTGCCAGCGGGGTTTAAAATACCAAAGTTTAACTTGTATAACCGGTGTGGAAATCCATAGCCCATCTGAGGGGTTATTGTAGTGAAATGAGAAATTTTGGCGGAAAAGATGAGTTGTTGATGGCGTATTTCAGTGAGAGATTGAGCGGGGAAACCTTGGAATGGCATAGGAATCAAGATGTCAGTAAATGGTATGCATGGGACGACATGGCTCAAGATTTTGTTTGGAAAAGACATTATCCCAGACCGCTCCTCCCTTTCTAAGATGGAAAAGAATCCCACTGAGAGCTTTAGGGAACATGGGCTCAGATGGAGGGAACAAGCTGCCCGAGTCAGTCCTCCGGTTGATGAAGAAGAAATGGTAAAGATTTTCCTACAAGCTCAGGGACCCACATACTTCAGTCATTTGATCCATGCTTTGGGTAAACCTTTTAATGATGTGGTAAAAATGGGGGAGATGGTAGAAGAAGGAATCAAGTCAGGCAAAATCATGAGCTATTCTGCATTGAAAGATACTACAGAAGACCTCCAGAACATCTCAGTAAATTTGGAGGGAAGAAAGAGAAATAGAAAAGATATTGTTGAGCCCCACCAAAGACAGGATCCAGTGGGCATTCGTGCTCAACCGACCCCATGCATATCCATGTACTCCAGATAATCCTCCCTAATGCTACTTCTCGCAACAAAATCCCAAAAGTCTTACCTCACCTTCCCACCACTTTATCCATAACGCACAGCCATATGCTCCACATCTACAGGACCTGCAATGGCCTGCACCACCTCCACAAATGTCTCACCTTCCTCCTCAAGCATGTCAACCACCCGCCCGAAAGAGCTTCCAACCGAGGTCGGATTACAAACTGAAAAGGCAGCAGCAAAGACAAAAGTCTTTCACTCCCAATGGAGAATCATACGCTAGTTTGTTCCAAAGGTTGATGCAACTGGACATGTTGAAGCCGATTCAGATAAAAATGTCGAATCCCATGCCAAAGAAGTTCTATTTTTATCAAAGGTGTGCATATTGATCTAATGCCCCGAGGCACAATCTAGAAAAGTGTTGGTATCTGAAAAGAGTTGTCCAGAAGCTTATTGATGCAGGCGATATTATCGTGCAAAATCCATATGCAGTGGATACTAGCCAAATTCCATCGCCTGTTCATAATGAGACTCATATGGTGGGCATGATTTGTGTTGAGGAACAAGAGAACTCTTCTGAATCCCTTGGAGGGCCACTTGCCCCGAAATTTTTAGCGCTACCAGTCTCGAATCCAGAAGTTGGTCTTAAGAACGAGTTGGCAAAGAGGACCCAAAAGCAATCTGCTGAGGTCAATGTGATGGAGACTTGTGAAGGTTCTGGTAATATTGATGTGGAACTCAGTTTCTAAGATGTCGGGCTTGGTGATTGAGTTATTTCAGGGTTGTAATCTGGATATTGTCTTGTGAGTCAAACCCTTTTATCCTTTTATTTTGCCTAGTTCGTTTAGTCGTAGTAATCTGTTAGTGTTATCTAGTTTTGTTCCAGGGTTGTAACCCAAGTTTTTCTTGCTTGTTTTTATTGTTCACACTTTCCACTATCAGTTTAATATAATCTCCTGTTTTCTGTCATTTCTTGTACATTTTGTTTAGTTCTCTTTTTCTTTTTACAAGTCTTTTCATGCTAACTTTAGTGATATGACATGCACGCGTAATTCTCGGCCTGGTCTTAAAAGTTAGTCTAATCATGAAGCAACAAAACAAGTTTTGTATTTGAGGGAAATAAGTAACAATTTGGACATTCTGAGATCATTTAAAAGCCCGAATTGTGAGAAACTGAGGCAGATAGTTTAGGGAGTTAAGAGAACGATAAGAAATTGTTACAAGAGAGTACGTCCGAGACAATTTGAAGCAAGCAACTTTGAATTCAAGCGTATCTCAATTTATAAGATAAATACAAGAGAGTTTGCTCCAAATTGACGGAGCACATCCATTGTGAAGATGAGATCACACAACGAGGGTTATGTACTTGATAAGGCACTAAAGAAAAGTGAAAGGCATATGAGTGATATCAATGCCAAAGTTGCAAAAGAAATGATATGCATGATATTCCTTTTTCATCCTCGGGTTGCAAGTGTTGTACTTGGCATTTTCAGGGATTGGGAGGCCCTCTTTCAGCTACTCAAACACTTTATACCATTTGGTACCCCTTTTTGAGCCTATACTAATTTTCTTGACCTCCCCTCTTTTGGAATCGAGTTAGAGTCATTTTTTTAATATATATATATATTATGCCATATAAGGTTTGTTTTAGAAACTTCACTCCAAAAGAAAATTGCAAAAAAAAAAAAGAAGAAAAAAAAAGAAAAAAGGAGAAAAAAAAAAGAAGAAAAATAAATGAAAAATAGCAGTAACAAGAGTAGTCGTTTGAACTACGTTCGATCTAATTCTTTTCACCACAAGATACGTAGGCAGCCTTATGGTTCGGTCGCGCCAAATAAAATATTTCATAATCCCACGAAGTAAGAATGGGGCAGTTTCTCTTAGAAATTCCATCTAAAAAAGATCTCTTGTTTTAGAAATTGGGGCAAAGTTTTAGAATGGATTCCAAAAGTTGTAAATAAATTAATGTATTGGTAAAAAGAGTTTCACACGTAAGCCAGTTTTTGACAACTCAGCCAGTCACGTGGACACAGGAAAATGCGGCAGCTGGATGTGGTTCTTTGAAAAGATACGGTACAAAGAGGCACGATTCAGTAAACCCACGAACGTATCAGCCACAGAAAACTCAACTTGATCAAAACGGGAGAGAGGCACGGTCATAATGAATCTAGACAAAGCTACGGGCAGATTCAAGGACCCACAATTGATTACTCGAATGTTATGTAACCCAACCCCAATTACCGTTATCCTTTGTAACGCCTCATTAATGTCATCATTATTCATTAATGAGTAACCATAGGAAGAGTCGTACGTTGTAAGAATCTCCTATACAAGGGAGGGGAATACAACTTGTAAAGGCATCTGATTCTCGAATACAATTAACTTCAATTTTTTATTTCTANTCCTATATAAGGGAGGGGAATACAACTTGTAAAGGCATCTGATTCTCGAATACAATTAACTTCAATTTTTTATTTCTACAATACTGTCTATTATTCATTTTTCTTCATTACTTTGATTATCAGTAACCCGTATTCATCTTAAAAATAAGCTTTAGTCAAAGGGTCTAATTCTTTGGTTAAACAAATTGGTTCCGTTACCGGGAAATCTGATAATCTTTGTTTACTTTTCAAGTGATATCCTCTGAATTATTTCAAACTCCAACGACAACAACCAGCAAAGGAGTGGAACCCCAGTTCCATCGCCTTCAAGAACTCCACGTGGTTCGAGGGAACAATCCCCAGAAAGGTCAAATAACAACAATGGTGATAATGATCAAATTGTGGAACAAGATCGTGTAAAGCAAATGATTGCAGAGTAGTGAGCCAAGCTTTGAAAGAATTTGCGAGAGGATTACCGGCCGCATTACCTACACCGCCGACGCCACCCCCCAGTAACACTATCACCATGGAAAATCCTCAATCTGGGTTGGCAAACTCGGGAAGAGGAGATACTCCTAATGAATCTATCGAAACGAGACCAGGTATATCTAATAACTCAGAATTACAAAATTTACTGCTAACCATGCAGAAACAGATGAAGGAACAGAACGATCGCATCGAACAAATTCCTGGAGTACCACATATCATCAAAGGCATCGATGTTGATAGATATTCTCAAAAACCTTGGAAGCCAAGTGCGACACCCTTGCCCATACCCAAGAAGTTTAAAATTCCTGACGTTCCCAAATATGATGGAACAACTGAGCCACGCGACCATGTGACTGCTTTCACTACTGGGGTAAAAGGAAACGGCTTAACGAAACAAGAGATTGAATCAGTCCTTGTCAAAATATTTGGGGAAACACTTACCAAAGGAGCCCTAACCTGGTATTCTCTTCTCTTTAAAAATTCTATTGACTTTTTCGCTGAGCTTGCAGATTCGTTTATAAAAGCACACTCTGGTGCACAAAAAGTTGAGAAGAGAATGGAAGAAATATTCAAAATAAAACAAGGAGACAGGGAACTACTCCGTGAGTTTGTAGACAGGTTTCAACGAGAAAGAATGCAGTTACCCAGGGTGCCTGATAATTGGGCAGCCATGGCATTTGCAAGCAACCTAAACGATAAAAGCTCAGAAGCCACGAGACGACTTAAGGAAAGTCTAAGAGAATTTCCCGCTACAACATGGAACGATGTATATAACAGGTATAGTACTAAACTCAGAATAGAAGAAGATATCATTGCTCGTTCGAGAGATGAAGATCATTCCAGATCCAGACGTCCTGAATCAGATAGAAGATCAGGTAAAAACAGGTACGATCCTTACTTAGGACCCTCGGGACGCGATATCCGCCCCAGGTTCGAAAACACTAGGTCGGACTATAGACCATAAGGAAGAGACACAGTCTCATCCTCGTCTAGATCCAGAAAAGATCGAGATGAACGACCTAGAGGTAGTACTCAAATTGGGGATCATACCTTTAATGTAAGTACTACTGAACTTGTCTCAATATTGAGGAACATGGGATACAAGGTTAAGTGGCCCAAAGAGATGCGGTCAAATCCAAGTAGAAGAAACCCAGATCACTGGTGTGAATTTCACAACGATCATGGGCACAAAACTACGAATTGCAGATTTTTACAAGGTGAAGTAGAAAATTTATTAAAACAGGGCTATTTAACAGAATTGTTTAGTGATAATGGTAAACAGGAATATATGAGGAACAGGCAGGAGCGCCCAAAGCCTCCTTCTCCAAAATGAACCGTCAACGTGATACACAGGGGTGAAGAAGTAAACAAAGTGATTTGCAAAACAACCACAAAGTTCACAATTACACATGGGAAACGGGCTCGTGAAAATATGGAAGAAGATGATATGACTTTCGATGATGTAGATATCAGTGGATTAATGCTTCCGCACAACGATGCTCTGGTGATATCTTTACTTATTCATGACACTAACGTAAAAAGAGTGTTGATTGATCCATGCAGTTTAGTCAATATCATTTTGTTGAGAGTCGTGGAAGAAATGCTACTGGGGAATCAAGTAATCCCAAGAGCGTGAGTCATATCAGGGTTTGATAATTCTACGGTTATAACAAAAGGAGAAATTGAGCTTAGCACTTATGCTGAGGGGGTGATCAAAAGTGCCAGGTTCCAAGTCATCGATACTGACATGGCTTATAACGTGATCATTAGAAGGCTGTGGATCCACGACATGAAAGTCATACCCTCCACGTTGCATCAGGTAATTAAATTCCCCTCTGAATGGGGGATTCAAAAAATCAAAGGCGATCAACAGACTGCAAGAAATATAAACTATGTGGTACACTACAACAAGAAAATAGAGGTGGAAGAATTACGAGATAAGGGAATCTCCCAAGCAGGTAACGCCGCCCAAATGGGCATGGAAGAAATTACTACCCAAATAGGTACGGAAGGTATTATTGTTGAAACTGGTACGAAAGAAAATACCTACGAGAAGGAGAATCAGGTTACCACGGAAGGTGTACTATACCACATAGATGCAGATTCGAGATCGGACATCATTCGTGAACTGGAGGAAGATAAGCGCATCAAAACAACTATGGAGGAGCTCGAAGTTGTTCCATTATTTGAACAAAAGCCTGAGCAGAAAGTGTATATAGGCACGAGGCTAGGCCACGCTCGAAAAGGTAAGTTAATTGATTATTTAAAGGCTAACACAGACTGCTTTGCATGGTCCCACTCAGATGTGACAGGCATCCCACCAGAAGTGATGACTCATAAACTAAATGAAGATCTATCCTTCGTACCAGTTAAGCAGAAGAAAAGAAAGCAAGGACCATTCAAGAACCAAGTGATCGACGAAGAGGTATAGAAAATCTTGAAGATTGGTTCGATACGAGAGGTAACGTACCCTAACTGGTTAGCAAACACCGTGGTAGAACCTAAAAATAATGGCAAGTGGAGAGTATGCGTAGATTATACTGACTTAAATAAAGCATGCCCCAGAGATTCATTCCCATTGCCACATATAGATCAAATGATCGATGCCACATCAGGTGATGAATTATTAAGCTTCTTAGATGCTTATTCTGGTTATAATTAGATTAAAATGAATCCCTCAGATGAGGAAAAAGCTTCCTTCATTACAAACAGGGGGACTTACTGTTATAAAGTTATGCCTTTTGGCTTAAGAACGCTAGAGCCACCTATCAAAGGTTAGTGACTAAAATATTCCAAGAACATCTTGGAAAGACGATGGAAGTCTATATTGATGATATGTTGGTAAAATCAACACAAGCACAAGACCATTTCCATCACCTCTCTACTGCTTTTGATATTTTACGCAAGTATAATATGAAGTTAAATCCAGAGAAATGCACTTTTGGAGTGCAATCAAGCAAATTTTTGGGTTTCATTGTATCAAACAGAGGAATAGAGGTAAATCCCGCTCAAATTAAAGCCATAGAGTAAATACCTGATATTTTAACAAATAAAAAGGAAGTTCAAGACTGACAAGGAGAATAGCAGCTTTGGGTAGGTTTATTCCTAAATCTTCCGAAAAAAGTTTTAAATTCTTCTCATTTCTCAAAAAGCAGAATCAGTTCGAATGGACTGAAGAATGTCAGCAAGCCCTCAAGAATCTGAAGATTTATCTATCGAAACCGCCACTGCTTTCAAAGACAAAAGAAGGGGAAAGATTGTACATATACTTGGCTGTCTCAGAAATTGCTGTAAGTGCAGTATTGGTAAGAGAAGAAAAAGGTAAACAATCACCTGTCTATTATGTAAGTAAAACTTTGCTAGATGCTGAGACTAGATATCCACATCTGGAAAAGTTAGCCTTAGCTTTAATAATGGCATCTAGAAAATTACGACCCTATTTTCAATGCCACCCAATCACCGTTGTGACCTCATATCCTTTAAGAAATATTCTGCATAAACAGGAATTGTCAGGAAGATTAGCCAAGTGGGCCATAGAATTAAGTGAGCATGAAATAATCTATCAGCCTAGGACTGCAATTAAGTCTCAAATACTAGTTGATTTTGTTGTTGCCTTCAGTAATAGCATTGTATCTGAAGTAGAAAAAGAGTTACAACTATTTAACGATGTTAATCTAGGCCTATGGACCTTTTTCACCGATGGTTCTTCAAATATAAAAGGTGTCGGCTTAGGCATAGTCTTGATATCACCCACGGGTGAAAAGACACGGCAAGCTATCAAGTGTTATCCTATAACTAACAATGAAGCAGAGTACGAAGTTGTTATTGCAGGGCTTGAACTCGCACGGAAGCTCTCAATCGAGAAAATTGTGACCAACAGCGACTCCCAACTGATAGTAAATCAGATACAAGGGACTTACATCGCTCGAGAGACTAGAATGCAACAGTATCTTGAAAAAGCACGAGAGCTCGTGAGACAATTCAAAACATGGAAGGTAATGCAAATACCTAGAGAGGAAAATGCAGAAGCAGATGCATTAGCTAACCTCGCAGTAGTCACGGAATTAACGAACAAAGACAACACAATTGTCGTTCAACAATTTCATTCAATAATAGACCAGGACAGGAATGAGGTAACTTTCAACAACCTAACCTGGGACTGGAGAAATGAAATTCTTAATTTTTTGCAGAATGGCACCATGAAGATAGGAAATCAGCTCAAGCACTTCGCCGCAAAGCTGCAAGGTACTGCCTTATTCGCAACTCACTTTATCGCAAGATGTTCGGAGGACCCCTAGCTAAATGCCTCAGACCTAACCAAATGGAATTTGTGATGAAATAAGTCCACGAAGGACACTATGTAAATCACTCAGGGGCAAGATCCTTAGTGAAAACACTAATCAGAGTCGGATACTATTGGTCTAAGATGGAAGAAGAAGCCGAGAATTTCGTATCCAAATGTGACAGATGCCAAAGGTTTGCCAATAACATGCATCGACCAGCGGAATTATTACATCCAATAATATCCCCATGGCCTTTCATGAAATAGGGTATGGACATAGTGGGACCTCTTACCACAGTTAAAGGACAGGTACGGTTTTTACTCGTACTAACCGACTATTTTACAAAATGGTAGAGGCAGAAGCGTTCAAACAAATGCGAGAAAAGGAAGTTAAAAGCTTCTTATGGCGAAACATAATATGCCGCTTTGGAATACCAAAGGAAATCGTGTGTGATAATGTCTCACAATTCATAGGCTGGCAAATCACAGAATTCTTCGAAAGTTGGAAAATCAAGCGGATCACTTCAACACCGTACAACCCCGTGGCTAATGGTCAAGCTGAATCAACAAACAAGGTCATCATCAACAATCTAAAGAAGCGGCTGGATAAAGCCAAAGGAAATTGGCCTGATGAGTTACCAGCGGTACTATGGGCATACAGAACAACTTCAAAGATAGCCACGGGAGAAACTCTGTTCGCACTTGTTTATGGCTTAGAAGCCTTAATACCCGTGGAGATTGGTGAACCAAGCATAAGGTTCTCAACAGCCATGGAAGGTGAAAATGACGACAAATTAAGGACCAACTTGAACCTACTCGAACCACGGAGAGAAGTAGCACTGATACGGATGGCAGCTCAAAAACAAATCATAGAGCGTTATTACAGCCGTAAAGCTCATATCATGTACTTTAATATTGGGGACTTCGTCCTCAAAAAAGTCTTTCAATCAACGAAAGAAGCGGGTGCAGGAAAGCTAAATCCAAACTGGGAAGGACCTTACAAAATCCGAGGCATAGCTGGGAAAGGCGCCTATGAGTNCTAACCCATCACCAGATGATGATATTAGACCTGCAAAGACGCGAGGAAATAACACAATTCCCGATCTAGGGTTACACTTTCTGATGGACGTTTAAAAGGGTTAAGCAGTCATCATCTAAAAACCTATATACCTTCGAGTTCGGAATGTTTTTCCTTTTCAGGAAAAGGACCACAAGGAAGGAATAATCAAGTGCTCGAGATTTCATTATTCAAAGCTCAAAAACTTGGGGGACTATATAATATGGGAGGCTAAGACGAAGCAAAGAAGACTATCAGAAAGTCAAAAGCTCGAGCCTGAAGACCCATCTACCCAACGAGACAAGTGACACGAGCAGAATCGAAAGAAATCAAAAGAGCCATCCAAATACAAAGCCTAATACAAAAAGTCAAAACCTTCGAAAATATTCAGGTTGAAAGGCAAAATATTAGTCACGAGAAAGAAATGTACATCTTTATACTTATTCAAAGTTGTTGTAACAAAAACAGTTAGGGGTAAAAGATCATCATCAATGTACTCATTCAAATAACTGTTCTCAAATAAAACAGTTATGGATGAAATATCTAAATCCTTGTATTTGTTCAAGAAACTGTTATCAAATAAAAACAGTTCCGAATAAGAAAATATTTCCCTCGTACTTATTAGAAAACTGTTTCCAAAACAGTTGCGGGTAAA
>MDKI01160837.1:0-11285 GCA_005239505.1 Nicotiana paniculata | reverse complement strand
CAACTTCCAGATTTTCACTAACTCCAATATTTCAGAAAAATTTTGCCAGAGTTCCCTTTGTAAATAGACCTATCTACCTGTCAGAGAGCCCCGAAACACATTTCCAAGCACCATTACACAGTTTTAATCACCCGATAACTCACACACAACGTTGTTACCTCAACAATTTGCAAATACTCAATCATTTTGTCAAATACACATAGTTCTTTCTCCTTATACCACAAATTTGCACATGGTTCACATTTTTGCACATAACTTGGTCGTTTTAATGAGTCCCATACAAGCCAATCGCCTCAATACACTATTTTCGTTTCAATTAATAATTACCAACCTACTCTACCATTAATCACTTGCCTAACACATACGTCTCACAACACTTTCATTTACCTCAAGGGTTGCACACTACCCAAGTAGAACTGCAGGTTTAGTTTTAGCACACATTGGAAAAATTACAACAATAAGGCAATTAGGGGAAGATTGGGTGCTTTGGCACGAAACCAAACATAAAGTATAATTTTCTTAGTGATGACAGTTCTGACGAACACTACTAGACTTATTCAAACAAATGGGGATATTTTTCTTTCATCTCGTTTTCCGCTTCCCACGTCGCTTCCTCAATGCGCTGACTTCGCCACAATACTTTAACTGAAGAAATTTCTTCGTTCCCCAATCTACGAACTTTTCTATCAAGAATAAAAACCGGAAACTCTTCATATGATAATCCTTCATTAACCTCAATAGTCTCAACTGGCACGATGGTTGATGGATCTCCAACCACTTTCTTCAACATGGACACGTGAAACACCAGGTGCACTAATGACAATTCAGGGAGTAATTCCAACCTATAAGCAACTTTTCCTATCCTTTGAGAAATCCGATATGGCCCGACGTACCTTGGGCTCAATTTCCCTTTTTTCCAAACTGCATCACTCCATTCATGGGAGATACCTTCAAGAATACCAATCATTAACTTGGAATTCCAATTCCCTTCGACAAACGTCCGCATAGAATTTTTGACGGCTCTGAGTGGTTTTCATCCTCTCCCGAATGACTCTGATTTTTTCCAATGCCTGGTACACAAGATATGGCCCTAACAATTCTGCTTCACCAACCTCGAACCACCCAATCGGAGATCTACACCTCCTTTCGTACAATGCCTCGAATGGGGCCATCTGAATACTAGTGTGAAAGCTGTTATTGTAAGCAAATTCGATAAGTGATTATGATCATCCCAACTACCCTGGAAGTCCAACACACAAGCCCGTAACATATCTTCAAGCGTCTGAATAGTCTTCTCTGCCTGACCATCAGTCTACGGATGGAAAGTTGTGGTGAGATTTAGCTGAGTACCCAAATCTTCCTGCAAAAATTAGCCGTGAACTGGGCTTTTCGGTCTGAGATAATGGAAAATGGAGTACCATGAAGCCTGACTATTTCCTTAGTATACAACTGAGTGTATTGTTCTGCAGTATCAGTGGACTTGATCATCAAGAAGTGAGTTAATTTCGTGAGTCGATCCACTATCACCCAAATCGAGTCGAACTTGCACTGAGTGCGAGGTAACCCTACCACTAAATCCATGTTGATCATTTCCCATTTCCACATTGGAATTTCCATAAGCTGAGTTAGCCCACCAAGCCTTTGATGCTCGTCCTTCACCTGCTGACAATTCGGACATTTAGATACAAAGTCTGTCACGCCTCTTTTCATACCGCTCCACCAATAAACTTCCCGGAGATTTTGATACATTTTCGTACAACCTGGGTGCACGGATACCTAGAATTGTGAGCTTCCTCCATCACCCTCTCCTGAAGATTATCCACATCAGGAACACATAACCTTCTCTGGCACCGCAAAACAACATCATTGCTCCCGAGTGAAAATGCCGAAATCTTGTATTCAAAACTTCCTCCTTCAACTGCGCCAATGTTGGATCAATAAACTGTTTCTCCTTGACTTCCGCTACAATTGATGATTCTGCCCCATTATGCACCATGACTTTCCCCTCGTCTGCGGTCGAGAGACAGACGCCTAGACTAGCCAATTGACAAACCTCCCGAGCCAACGGCCTCTGATCTCTCTCCAAATGAGCCAGATTACCCATAGACTTCCGACTGAGAGCGTCGGCCACTACATTTGCTTTCCCTGGGTGGTACAGAATGTTCATATCATAATCCTTAAGCAATTCTAACCATCGTCGTTGTCTTAAATTCAACTCCTTCTGCTTGAACAAATATTGGAGACTCTTGTGGTCTGGGAACACGTCCACATGGACCCCATACAAATAATGCCGCCAGATTTTTAATGCAAACACAATTGCCGCGAGTTCTAAATCATACGTCGGATATTCTTCTTGTGATTCTTGAGTTGCCTGGAATCATAGGCTATAACCTTCCCGTGTTGCATCAACACACATCCCAAACCAACCCATGAAGCATCGCAATAAACAACAAATCCCTCCGTGCCTTTTGGAAAAGTTAACACCGGTGCTGAACTCAATCTTGAGTTCAATTCCTGAAAGCTCTTCTCACAAGCGTCGGACCATTGGAACTTAGTTGCCTTCTGCGTCAATTTTGTCAATGGGGAGGCGAGGGTAGAGAACCCCTCCACAAACCTCCGATAATACCAGGCTAGACCCAAGAAACTGCAAATCTCTCGGGGTCGTTGGTCTAGGCCAATCCTTTACCGCTGTGATTTTCTGGGGATCAATCTTAATCCCTTCTCTGGAAACAACATGACCCAAAAATGTGGCTGACTCCAACCAAAATTCACATTTTGAAAACTTTGCATACAATTGGTGCTGATGAAGAGTCTGCAGAACTGCCCTGAGGTGATTAGCATGATCCTCCCGACTGCGCGAGTAGACAAGGATGTCATCAATAAAAACAATCACGATGGAGTCAAGAAACGGTTTGAGAACCTGATTCATAAGATCCATGAAAGCCGTTGGAGCATTGGTCTGTCCAAAGGACATTACCAGAAATTCAAAATAGCCATAACGAGTTCTGAAGGCGGTCTTAGGAATATCCTGCTCTCTAATCTTCAACTGGTGATACCCCGACTGTAAGTCAATTTTGGAGAAGAAACTCGCACCCTGCAATTGGTCGAACAAATTATCTATCTAAGGCAATGGATACTTGTTTTTGATAGTGACCTTGTTGAGCTACCGATAATCAACACACATCTGAAGAGACCCATCCTTCTTCCTGACGAAAAGAACCTGAGCGCCCCACGGCGATACACTCGGCCGAATGAACCCCTTCTCTAATAAGTCTTTCAACTGCTCCTTTAACTCCCTCAACTCTGCTGGCACCATTCTGTATGATGGAATAGATATTGGCTGCATATCTGGCAATACATCAATCCCGAAATCGATCTCTCTATCTGGCGGAATCCCTGGAAGCTCTTCCGGAAACACTTCAAGAAACTCATTCACGACTGGGACGGACTCGGGGGCAGACACTTCTGAAGTGGTGTCCGCAACCCGGACCAAATGATAAATACACCCCTTTTTAATCATCTTTGAGGCCTTAAGGTAGGAAATAAACCTACCCTTTGGCACCACACCATTCCTTTTCCACTCAATAACTGACTCATTAGGAAACTCTAGCCTCATAATTTTTGTTCAGCAGTCGAGTCTAGCAAAGCACAAGTAAAGTCAATCCATCCCCATGATAACATAGAAATCTACCATCCCTAGTTCGATAAGATCGGCCGTGGTATCTCGACCACACACCGTGACAACACAATTCCTATAAACTCGTGCGGCTGTAATGGAATCACCAACCGAAGTCGACACAGAGAACGGCTCATGAAGCTGTTCGGGTTCTATCCCAAAACATGAAGCAATAAATAGGGTTACATAGGACAAGGAGGACCCCGGATCAATAAGAGCATAACAATCAAGGGCTTAAATAGCCAGAATACCTGTAACAACATCTGGAGAAGCCTCCGCACTATGGAGACCACTCAAAGCATAGAACTGGATGGGTTCACCTCTACCACGAGCTCCACCTCTAACTGCACCATGCCCTCCTGGAGCTGGAGGACGTACTGAAGATGCGGCGACTGAAGAACCGGACGGCTGAGCAAGACCACTATCCATGCCTTGACTGGGCGCACGGCAATCCCGCCAAATATGACCTCTCACCCCACACCCGTAGCATACCGGGATATCCAGGTAACAAGACTCGGTATGGAACCTACCACACTTTGGGCACGGGGCCCTCCTCTGCTGCTGGAACCTCCCTCCTGGACAACCAGACTAATGGGGTCTCCTACTGTCTGATCCTGGTCCTGAGCGACTGCTCTGCTGATAACGGTGCACTGATGGTGGTGCACTAGATGAGGACTGAGCATAAGACTGGGATGGCCCTGATGGTCCTCTCCCCTGAACTGGTCTCCCTCCCCTAACTGAACTCCCCGAGTGGCCCGCTGACCGGGCCTTGCTGATACTCTCCCTCTCCGACCTTATCTGCAATTTTCTAGCCTCCATGGCCTTGGCGAATCCCACTATCTTACCATAATTCATGTCTAAGTGCAAGGCAGTTGTAGCAGCTTCATTCACAACCAAGGGACTGAGGCCCTGAACAAACCGTCGAACTCTGGCGTCCATAGTCGATACCAACTGAGGAGCGTACTTGGACAACCTCACGAACTCCATGTGGTACTCCCACACACTCATGTTACCTTGCTTGAGAACCTCAAACTCCATGGAATGGGCTGCCATAATCTCGGTAGGCAAGAAGTGATCCATGAAAGCATCAACGAACTCATCCCATCTCGCCGGAGGACTTCCCTCCCCACGGGAATCCTCCCACATCTCGAACAAGTAAAACGCTACTCCCCTCAACCTGTAGGATTCTAACTCAACCCCCCTATCTCTGTAACCTTCATAACCCGAAGCGTCTTGTACATTTCATCTAGAAAGTCCTGCAGATCGGCCTCTGGATCAATACCTGAGAACTCTGGAGGGGCCAATCGCAGAAACTGGTTGACTCTGGAACCAGCAGAATCTCCCTATCCGCTAGAGGACGCAGGGGGAGCATGAGATCTTTGGGAATGCGCGGCCACTAACTGGGTCAACATATGAATAGCTCCCCTGAGGTCCCCATCGGAAGTACCGGGACCTGAAGCTGGAACCGAAGAAGGATCAGGAATATCGGCGAGAGGGGTTATAGCACCCTCCGCTGCAGCAGGAATAGGAACACTCTGATCTGGAACAGATAGGCCAGATGGATTCAAGGTCGGGGATTCTCTCTCACCCGCACCATCGGGTACAGAATTCACGGCCACACTTGGGGCGACATTGGCCTCTAGGCCGAGTCGAGCTCTCTTCTTTGCTGCCATCACTGAAAATTTTGGAACAAAGTACGAATTAGACAAGAATATTCTCACTTTCCACTTCACCGCACGATATAGATTAACAATGAAAAGGGTGTTTCCTAAATGTCCATGTAGCCCCCTAATTATAGATCTGGTCGACAACACACCAATAAGAAGGGCTCTACTAGACACGGCTCCGAGACATCCTAGGACACTTTTAAAACCTTAGGCTCTGATACCAAGTTTAGGGTTTAGCCCAAAAATTGAGGGACGCGACCGGCACTCAACTGGGTGACCCCAGTCAAGCGAACCTAATTTTCCTTTCCTACCCAATGCGTTTCCCCGTATTTATAGCACGCATTATTTATATGAAACAGTGAGATAAGCTTAGAAGTGAGTGATTACCACAATAAATCCATTTTTTTCCTCATACATTATTATACTAGATTTCCCAAAACATACATAATAGATACAACACTTCCCAATACGGACCACGATTACGAGCAAATACTGTGACTGCCCAAAATATACATATACACCCACACAGTGTCTACGGAGCCTCTAAGAGTACTAGGAGTTTATACAATACTTGCCTGCAATAAGGCCCCAGCTATACCTTACAATACATAATAGACTCAAAAGGAGACGGCATGAACTACACATGTCTCCGAGAGGAAGTGGGGCTCACCAGTACAGCTGAAAAAGGATGAGGAGAAAACACCACTAATGGCGAGCTGAACTACCTGCTATGGACCCACCTACATCCATATAAAATATGTAGCGCCCCCGACAAAAGGGACATTAGTACTGTGGAATAGTACTAGTATGTATAAACAAACTTTATCCCAAGTAAAATCAAATAGTACACAATTAAGAGACAGTAATAAAACCAATTAATCAATTCAGGTAGAAAGAGACAACCAAAATCAAACAAGTTTCACAATCTCTCCCTTTTTCCCCTTTCAACATCATCATATTCAAGAGCTCATAGATTTTCATTTCAGTAGTGATAATGATCACATTCCATCCTTATTACCTCGGCCACCCTTATTACCTCGCCCACCCTTAGTGCCTCACACCTTATCAAGCTTATTACTTTGTGTTGCGGCGCGCAACCGACTCCGCCTGACAATTTAAATTCACAACAACAACCACAAACAATTACATCACAAGAATCATCATTTCAAGGAATACAAGTTCATATCAACAATTTACTTATTTGGGCCCAAGGCACCATAACTCTCATCAAGTAGTAATTCATGTACACGGTGTTGCCATAATCGTTCAACTCTTTTACATCATTTCACAATACCCTTTTTCATTACTTTCCACGCACGACTTTTAGCCATTTTATACATTCCCACATTTGGGCACATCATCAATCTTTCATTCATTACACATCCTTTCATATCGATACCCTTTAGCATTTACAAGCTTTACACATAATGAAATAGGCACATCAAAACACATTTTCACAACCTCATATAGCACGGTAGCATGACAGTCAACTAGGACAATCAGAGAATAGAATCTTACGTCTCAACACATTTGAACAATCAATTCACATATTTACAAACAAGGTATACATGTAGTATACTCGGACCCAACAAGAGGATTCTACAAAGGTTAAAGGTAGCCATAGATACCTCGAATCGGGATTTTTCCTTAATTTCTATCTCAAATCACCGAACCTTCTAGCACCTTCAATCTAATTCACAATGCGGCACATCTAAATTTAGAATTAGGAATCATGAACATGTCTTGAACTTATTTGAGCTTTCTATCAAACACTAGGTGTTCCTTTAGATTAAATAACCCCTTTTTAGTGAAAGGTTACTCCCACCTACTTTCCTTTACTAGATTAAGAAAAATTGGGTACATGCATTCAAGATTCTTAACCCCATCTTTATGAACTATCCTACCCATGTTTCATTTTAACAAAAGTTCTGGAAATTAGGGTTAATGAGTTAGAAGCTTACCTCTTAGAGTGAAGAAATTTTTGTTCTACTTGATTAATTCCAAGTTTGAGTGATGAAGGAAGGCCAACTGGGGTCGGATTTTAAAATCAAAAAAATAGGAGCCCGACACAGGAATGCGGTCAGGAATACGATCGCATTCCTGACATGCGGTCCGCAGATCCAACCGCATAATGGCCCTCAAGATGGGCCAAAATCCAAAACACACTGCCCAGGTATGCGACCATTGTGCGGTCCGCATACACGTTATGCGATCACATAATGGGTCGCATAACTTCCCTCCCAAAATCATAGGCAACAATGCGACAGCTTATGCGGTCCGCAGAACTGAAATGCGGTCACATAGTGGACCGCATAGTTGACCTCAAATGGGGCAGTGATCTGCCCATATATACGACCATTATGCGGTCCGCATACACGTTATGCGATCGCATAGTGCGCTGCATAACACCTACTTTCTCAAAAATTATTCTTTAAGTCTCAGGGTACTTTTTACTCAATTTAGGTCCATTTTTAAAAAATTTCACAATAAAAACAACTCGGGGACCCATTCGGGCATTATTTTAAAACGAGAAAATTTTACGGGTCTTTACATCTACGACTAGGTAAGCCTAACAATTCACATAAAATACCAATAACGGAAACAAAGTTTGACTTCTAACTGCAATAGATACTGAATAGTCAAAAACGATGCTACTTAGCATGTATAATAACCAAACTCTACTTACACAGCTTTCCCAAAATCCGGAATGTAATGAGTCACAAGATATAGAAAGTAAATAACATATCTATACACCAAAGTCTAGTAAAAACAAATACAAAAGAAGTGTTTGACACGGGCAAAAATAGAAGGGGACTCCGAGGTTTGCGGACGAGGAAGATATACCTTGAAGTCTCCAACAGCTACCTCAAACTCACGGATATTACGGGTGATAGCGAGCACCTGAATCTGCACACAAACTATGTACAAAAGAGTAGCATGAGTACACCACAATTGGCACCCAGTAAGAGCCGAGTCTACCCTCAGTCGAGTAGTGACGAGGTCATGTCATGCCCAATGGTATATAATACTAAAAACAGGAGAATAAAGCAATACAAAATGAGACTAGAGTTCAACATGGGAAAACACAATGAAATAATAAAACAGAACAAGGAAATTAGCAACATGGGATCTCTCAAGATACCGTATCGTAGTCCTAAAAGTAAATATGCAGGGAGAACTCCTGAGGTACCACCTCGTAGTCTCAAAAGTAAATGTGCAGGGGGTCTCCCGGGATACCGTCCCGTAGTCCCAAAAATAAATATGCAGGGGATCTCCCGGATACCGTCCTGTAGTCCCAAAAGGAAATATGCAGGGGGATATCCCAGGATACCATCATGTAGTCCCAAAGTAAATAGACAGCGCAATCAATTTCAAACGATAAGTACAATAAGGGAATCTACAGTCTAGACTAGGTACAAGTCGGGAAAAGAAGCAGGAAATTGATAGGCATGCTGCAAGGAGTTCAATTAAGCAATTAAGTCACGTAGTGATGTTATTATAAGCTAACAGGATCACTACGCTGAAAACATGTAATTACTCAGTAAAATTAGGTTTTTCAATAAATAGCACGTGTACGCACTCGTCACCTCGCGTACACGATGCTCACATAGCAATATCAGTACCAAATCCTAAGGGGATTTCCTCCACACAAGTTTAGGCAAGACACTTACCTCGAACCAAGCTAAATCAATCGATAGCAATGCTCTTCACATGAATATCCAGCTCCGAATGGCCCAAATCTAGCCAAAATCAATTACATACCATAAATATAGCTATAAGAAACTAATCTAGTCACTGAAATCTAAGCTAAAGAGAGAAATTAGGAAATTGTCCCAAAACGCCTCTCAGGCCCACGACTTGGAATCGGCTAAAAATCACAAAATACTAACACCTATTCACTCACGAGTCTAACCATACAAGAATTACTAGAATCCAACCTCAAATCGCCTTCTAAAACTCGAAATTATAGCCTATTAAGTTCTGGCGTTTTCACCCAAATTTCAAACTCATATCCCTAATTAGAAGACAATAATAACAATAGTTTCAAGAACTATAGTCCAATATAAGTTAGAACCACATACCCCAACAATCACCTTGAAGAAATCTCGAAATATAGCCTCACACCGAGCTCTCAAACTCCCAAAATCGAAATGGGAAATCAACCCTCGAAATCCTATTTTCTGCCCAGCAAACCCGCTTCTGCGAGCCTTCAACCGCACCTGCAGGAATTCCATCGCAGGTGCGAATATTACTTAAGTAGGTTGGGTCCGCATATGCGGCAAGAGAACCGCACCTACGTGCCCGCGCCTACAGAACACTGTCTGCTTTTGTGGTTCTTCTCCACGCCTGTGATCCCTTAAGTGCATCTCCGGGCATCGCAGATGCGGTACTTCCCTCGCACCTAGGATCCCTGGCCAAGCCTCCGAACTCCGCATCTGCACTTGATCCGCCCAACGTGCGATCCCGCACGTGCGGCCTCCCCATCGCAGGTGCCAAACACAATAAACCAGAAACACTACAGCAATAGCACAAGTCCAATATTTCATCCGTTAAGCATCTGAAAGACACCTGAGGCCTCCAGGACCTCAACCAAACACTCCATACAGTCCTAATATACAATACGAACTTAGTCGAGCCATCGAATCACATCAAACAACGCTAAAAACACAAATTACCCTCTGATTCAAACTTAAAGAACTTTAAAGTTCCAAATTCGACAGCGATGTTGAAACCTATCAAACCATGTTCGATTGACACCAAATTTTGCACAAAAGTCATAATCAACCTTACGGACCTACTCCATCTTCCGGAAGTGGAATCTGACCCTGATATCGAAAATTCCACTACCGGTCAAAATCTCGAAAACTTCAATTTTTGCCATTTTAAGCCTAAATGAGCTACAGACCTCCCAAACATAATCGAGACACGCCCCTATGTCCAAAATCACCCAACAAAGCTAACGGAACTGACGGAAATCTATTCCAAAGTCGTCTTCACATAGTTCTGACTACGGTCAAAAACTCCTAATATTTAAGCTTCCGTTTAGGGACTAAGTGTCCCAAAACACTCCGAAACTACGACCAACACCTCCTGGAAAGATACATAAGCAGAAAAAGACACGGGGAAAGGAGTAGACAGGAGATCGGGGATATTACTCTCAAAACGACTGGCTAGGACGTTACATTTATACATAGTAGACAAGGCTATTTTTTTCACTTCAAAATAGATTTGAACAATACAAAGCATATGAAAATATTGTTGGTTTTCTATTTAGCTGTAAAACTTAAGATCACTAGATGATGAAAATTTGAAAAAATATTATCTTAATCTTGAATGTTCCTTAAAGCATAATAATCAATTCGATCATGATGGTTTACATTTATTTTTAGAATTAAAAATATTAAGAAAAATAGTAAAATTAGACGATAACAGTTTAATTGATACTCTCAGTCCAATAAAAAGATTTGATTATTTTCCCAATGCATATATTACTTATAGAATAATGTTAATAACTCTTGTTACCATCGTTTCAGCGGAAAAAAAAATTTAAAATTAAAATTGATAAAATTTTACCTAAGATCAACTATGTCTCAAGAAAGAAAAAATGGATAAGCTATATTGTCAATTAAGAAAGACTTATTAGGAGTTATTAATTATTAAAAAATTATTAATAAGTTTGTATCTAAGAAATACTAGAAATATGGACTTCAAATAAGTAAACAATTTTATTTTAAAAAAAGTTAAGGCATCTCATAAAATTTCGCTTTAGGCCACGAAACTCATCGGCCCGCCTCCTAGTTGCACATGAATTTCTCGTCTTACCAAAATCTTCTCCATTATTGCTTATTTTGGATATTATATTCAGGTAGGGCACTTGCCATTGTTGGGATTTTAAGTAATTAATGATATATTAATGCTTAAAATGGGTGAATGGGAAATGG
>ML337339.1:0-30368 GCA_005239505.1 Nicotiana paniculata | reverse complement strand
AGATTTATATTTGCAACGCCCGTTTAGTCTTTATATAAGACATAGTTGAGCGTGATCATGCTCGCAGACTTCAGAGCAAAGATAATACCTGAAGTAGAGAAGGAATCCGTCCAAGCTTCACTCCAAACACAAGACCTCAATGTCCTATACACCGAAGGCGCATCCAACGCTTCCCGATCCGGACTAGGACTCATACTCGACGTCCTTACAGGAGAAGTATTTTTCCAGTTCATAAGATGCCCAGATATGACTAACAACGAGGCCGATTATGAGGTCGTAATTGCAAGATTGAGACTAGCACTCAAGTATGGGCGAAGCAGTTGAAACTCTGTTGTGATTCCCATATCGTAGTCAACCAAGTCACAGGGACTTTCCAAATCAAAGAACAAAGGTTATAAAGGTATCAGATCGAAATCTGTAAGCTTTTGCCCCAGTTCGACGAATGCTAGCTCGACCAGATCCCGCGTGCGCAGAATGCTGAAGCTGACAACCTCGTCAAACTGGCCACGACTACCAAAAGCATCATGATCATGGATAAAAGTATAATCCTGTCACACTCCTTTTTCTCGCGAAATTGGTTTTTGACATGTGACAACTCTTTTAAACGGGTATTAAAAGAGGAGAGCCGCCACATAACGATTTTAAGGTGTGTTAGGGCATCTATTTGCAAATGACTCTGAATTAACCAGTTTGCGTCACCAAAGATTCGGGTAAGGGCTCAAATTACCTTTAGGAGAAGGTGTTAGGCACTCCTCGAGGTCCACAACGATGGGTCCCGACAGAACGTTAATTATATGAATTAGTCTAAGAGAAGAGAAGCAATTTGGACAAACAAAATAAAATGATTAACAAAGGTGGGGAGGGGGGGGTCCTAAATTTTTATCCTAAAGGATCACCCCCTGCAACATAAATAATACTTCGTAACTCCCTCATGGGGTGTTACTCATATTATTCAGCAAGCATAGTCTATCATCTCCTGCTACCCGATTACTATCTTTATGTTGTTTACCTAAAGCGCACTAGTCAATTCTAAGACGTACTCTACGCGTGCACTACCCGTCCCATGCCTATGGTCCAGGAGGCATTTGGACCTCTATTTCAGTATGGTTCTAGACTTTAACTCAGGTTGCTCAGAAAAGAAAATACTAGGCGACATACAAAATATTTTGGACTTTCACATATAAGCAAATAAGGGCTCAAGTTAGCCTCCGCACTTAGACAACAAATGCATGCGGAACTGATTAACATTGACAATTGCAGATTTGCACCAGTTGAGGTTGTAGAAACCTATATGCATGATTTCTATGTGATACTGAATTAATGAGCAGACAGTTTATACGCATAAGCCATTTTTAATACTCTTTTCGAAAGCCTACATAATTTGTCTATTGATTTTAAGCATAAGGGGATTAAACCTATAGGCATGATGTCAAGGTGTTCTACGCAATAATGAATAGTGGTAATCACAGAAGAATATTCAAAATTACTTATTTGGTCCTATAAGCATGTTTTCTAGTGATGGTAATGACTAGTGTGTTGAAAACTCCTGAATAAATGAGAGATGATAATTAAACTGGTTCAGACCTATATGCATGATTTCTACAATTAAAGATGATTTTAGATCCTATAGACATGATTTCTAGAATTTGTGAATAGGGAAACATGTAAACAGAATCCGGCACGCACATTGAATCATACAATTCCCTATAGGCATAGTTTCTAACAAGCAGAAATAAAACACAATTGAACCAAGTGATGAATCTATAGGCAGGATTGCTAACATATAATGATTGAACATAACAGAATACCTATAGGCAGGATTTCTAACACACGACAACTGAATATACAATAACACATTATTGAACCTATAGGCAGGATATATACCCTATAAAACTCAAGTATAATAGAAAAATCCCTTTCCCAATTTCACTAATACCCCAAAGTGTTATATTATTACAGACACAGAAGGAATAACATAAATTATAGAGTAGAATAGCTGTAGCGAGCCTACAGCAGGCCCAAAATACACTTGGACATGCCAGACCTTCATTCTCACAATTCACAACAGCCTAAAAGTTACATACTCATAGACATAAAGCAACTAAGAATTGAGTGAATCACCCAGTGAGCACAAGACAGAGTTGAGCATATAGAACCAAGGCCCTAGTGTGTCAGAGTTCCCAAGGGCTTCAAGAGCCCAGGGCAGTGCTCACACTAGGGGTGGTTAACAAAGACAATTCAGAGGAAAGATTAGGGACCAGATCCAAGATAGCCTTGGCTTGAAGCCGGCTAAGAATGGGATTCAAAAGAGCTTAGGTGATAGGGAAATAAAGGACCAAAATTGAGAAAACAAGAATTGGGGATCTAAACAGACATGAAAAAATTGAGTTAAAAAGCAGATACTTAAACAAATCATAGAACTTAGAGAAAAACAAGCTTAATGAAAATGATAAACAGGCTCTACATTATAGAACAACAACAATCACAGGCTAAAGAAAAGTTGGCAAAGAACATGTTTGCAGATTTGGCAAGATCATAGGTGCAGAATAAGTTAAAACATGGATGAATTAGGCTGAGTACATAACCTAGTGTTATTATCAAGAGAAAAATAGGACATCATTGTGATGAGTCAAATAATCATAGAAGGGGAAGAGCATCATGCTAGCAGATGGGTGAAATTACAGTCACAAATTAAGACATCTGTACAAACTATTCTTCAAAGTAGTAGGTAACACTGTCATAGTGATCTAAAAAAGATGATCTAGTTTGTATCAAAGGCTAAAGCAGTAATTCGAACATGATGAGATAACTATTCCAAATTGAAAGCAAACACTAGAAGGGTGTGGGGTCGAGTGATCATGTTGACACAATAGCAGAGAGGCAGATTATAACTAATGTGAGAGTCTTAACACAAGCTAACACAAATGTGAGGCATTCACTACAGGGATTCAGGACAAGTGAGTAAACATGTTCATAGGCCTTCAAGAATCAATGCACTAACTGAATAAACCATAAGAAGGTCTAGATAACTTTAGAACTGGTAACATTAAGAGCAATTAAGTGTTAAAGAGACTAAGACATACAGATTTGATAGAGCCATGCCTAAACATCACTCAAAACATATTGAATCATGGATTCAATAGTAATAACGTTGTGACGACCCAAAGGGTCATCACCTATGTTATTACCCACCCAGTACTTCTGAGGCCTTGAAAACCTCAATTGTGATTGCCTCGATTTGTGTGCGCAGTCGGGGCGCGTAGCCGGACAACTTAAATATGAAATTCTGTGAAAAATGCTAAGATTTGATATTAAAATGAATAAATTTAATTTCAGTCAACATTTGGGTAAACGTACCCAGACCCGTGATTTGACGGTCCCAGAGGGTCCGTAGAAAAATATGGGACTTGGGCGTATGCCCGGAACCGAATTCTGAGGTCCCAAGCCCGAGAAATGAATTTTTGAGTAAAATTGTTTTATGAAAATATTTAAGGAAATTGAAAATGAAATCTGATTAGAAAGTAATGGTATCGGGCCCGTATTTTGGTTTCGGCACCCGGTACAGGTCTTATATATGTTTTAAGTACTTTCTATAAAGTTTGGTTGAAATCGGATTTCGTTTGACGTGTTTCGGAATTAAGAATGTAAACTTTGATGTTTTTAGGAAATTAGATAGAATTCATGGATATTGAGGTTTAATTTTATGTGCATGATGTTGTTTGGGCGATTTGATCGCATGGGTGAGTTTGCAGGATGTTGTGTGAGTAATCTGTAAAATTTGGTGTCATTCCGAGATGTATAGGTCAGTTCGGCACGTTGTTAGCGAAGTTAGAAAACTTAAAATTCCTAAGTTTGGTTCTTGAGGTTTGGGGGTGTGATTTCGAGTTTTAGCGTTGTTTTGAGTGTTTAGAAGGCTCGAGCGAGTCTGCATTATGACTTGGGACTAGTTGGTATATTTGGTTTGGAGACCCGAGGGCTCGGGTGAGTTTTGGATAGGCCACAGATTTCATTTTTGAACTTGGAAAATCTGCTGGTGTTCTGATCTGCAGCATCGCAAATGCGAAGGTGCACTGACTGCACAGTGATCGCAAATGCGAGCCCTCCTTCACAAATGCGAAGTCCCACCTCCTGCACAGTGATCGCAAATGCGAACTATGCTTCGCAATTCCCATGTCAGGGGTGTTCGCAATTGCGAACGCCTGTTCGCATTTGCGATGCCAACCAGTAGCCTGCCCTGTACAAAACCGAGCTTTTACTTCACATTTCATAATTTCTCAAACTAAACACTCTTAGGCGATTTTTCCAAAGAACAAGACTCTTCCAAATCAGTTGTAAGTGGTTTTTACTCATTTCTTTCAATCATTAACATCATTTAACATGTTTTCAACTTTAAATCAAAGATTTTCATGGGTGAAATTGGGTGAATTGGGTAGAACTTAGGTTTTTTCTAAAATTGGGGTTTGAGTGGGTGATTGACCTCCAATTTGAGAGATTTTTATATGTCTAGACTCGTGAGAGTTCTGAAAATGTAAAATTTACCCGACTCCGATATGCTGACCTGAGGGGCGTTTTGGTCATTTTACCTAATTTCACGCCGTAACCTCGAATTGAATAGTAGAATCAGTTGCATGAGATGTTATTTACGGTATAAAATTTATTTGAATAGATTTGGGCCATTTGGAGTCGGATACTTGTGGCAAACGTGTGGTTTCGGGTTGATTGCTATACTTCGGACCCGAGGTAAGTGTTCGGTCTAACTTTAGCTTGAGGGAATAGGAGTTGAGTCTTGGTTGCTACTTGCTAATTGTAGAGTACGATATATAGGCATGGTGATGAGTATCTATACATTGGTGTCTAGCATGACCGTGAGTACTTATATTGTGAATATTCTGATTTTGTGATAAATCCCATGCTTAATTGATGACTTCTATATGTTGTGAAAAATATGCGAAGGGAATTGTATTCTCTAAACGCCGTTGGAGCATTGGCTCAAGTGATAGAATGATCATGGAAATTAAAGTGAAAGAAAGAGAAAGAGTTATTGAATTATACCCTTGCCGGGATTTACTTGTGCAGTTGATGTTCCCTTGCCAGGATTTAATTGTTTAATTGATGTTCCCTTGCCGGGATTTAATTGTTTAATTGATGTTACCCTTGCCGGGATTCCTATAACTATTCTGTTCACTTCCTTGCCTTGTTTGTGATTGATTTTTGGGTGAGGAAGAGTGTTAAAGCACGAAGGGTGATGCTGTGCACTTGCCTTGGTGAGAATGAGAGTAAAGCACGACGGGTGATGCCGTGCATTGTTTGATATTGTCTCCCTTGCTGGGATGTTGATATTTATGTTATTGTTCCCTTGTCGGGATTTCTATATCTGTTCTGTTTACTCTTTTGCCATTGTTTGTGATTGCTGTTTGGGTGAGGAAGAGTGTTAAAGCACGAAGGGTGATGCCGTGCATTGTTTGACATTGTGAGGAAAGAGTATAAAGCACGAAGGGTGATGCGGTGCCGTACGATGTACCATTCCGTACAGATATTCATTGATTACATTATACATTGCATAGTGAGGAAAAGAGAAAAAGCACGAAGGATGATGCCGTGCCATGATTTACATTGATTACATTATACATTTCATAGTGAGGACGAGAGTAAAAGCACGAAGGGTAATGCCGTAAAAGTCTGTGATTTCTTGTCCTTGTTGATATGCTGGCCTTGTTGTTCTTTTCCTTATTGAGATTTCTTATATGAAACTGTTAACTCTCCACAGCATGTTTCCCATTCCTTTGTTAATTGTTTTCTCCCTATATTTATTATCCGATGTATATGTATGTATATATTTATTTGAACTGCATAGGTTTATTTGGTAGTCTGGTTCTAGCTTCATCACTACTTTGCCGAGGTTAGGCTGGGCACTTACTCAATACATGGGGTCTGTTGTACTGATGCTACACCTGCACTTCTTTATGTTGTACAGATTACGCTGCCGGATCCGGAGGACATCATTAGTGGGAGTGTCTTCCAGCTCATCATAGAGGCTTCAAGGTATACCCACTGGCGTTCGTGGGCCTTGGCGTCTCTTCTATCCCCTTGTCTTCGATTCTGTCTTGTTTTTTCTTTAGTTTCAAAGGCAGACATGTATTTCCTTTCAGACTTGTATTTAGCACTCTTAGACAGTTCGTGAGTTTGTGACTCCAGGTTTTGGGAAATTTTGCGTCGTTGTATTATGATTGTCTTTACTTAGCTTAAAACTGTACTTATTCCGCTGATTTAATTTCGAAGTGTTTTAGCTTATTCTGAAAAGTTGAGATTTTCTTGCTAGTTTAGCTATATACGTTGGTTTGTCTAACGGGTTCAATGTTAGACGCCATCACGACCTGATGGTGGGATTTCGGGGCGTGACAAGTTGGTGTCAGAGCACTAGGTTACTTAGGTTTCACAACTCACAGACAACTTGGTAGAGTCTGAGGGATCGGCACAGAGACATCTGTACTTATCCCCCAGAGGCTGCAAAGTTAGGATGACTCCATATTTCTTTTCTTCTCTGTCGTGCGCTGTGATTCTGAGTACTGATTGAGTTTCTATTCTATTCTCTCGCAGATGGCGAGAACGCGTGCTTCCCTTGGTTCCGCCCAGCCGCCTAACATTCCTGCTACAACTCCTACTAGGGGTCGAGGTCGAGGTTGAGGACTAGGCTGTGCTAGAGGCCGAGGATGGGGTCGGGCTCAGCCTAGAGCGGCAGCCCCAGTGGAGGACCCTCAGGTCGAGTCTGACGAGGAGGTCCCAGTTCCGGTAGTCCCAGTTGGACCAGCTCAGGTCCCAGAGGGGTTCATAGCTACCCCAGTGCTTCAGGACGCCTTTGTACGTCTAGTTAGACTCATGGAGTGTGTAGCACAGACGGGTCTTATTCCTACAACACCAGCCGTCTCTCAGGTTGGGGGAGGTGCCCAGACTCCTACCGCCCGCGTGCCAGAGCAGCTAGCTCCACAGTTACAGACTCCGGCATCAGAGGACCCCAGGATTACTTGGACAGCTGCCAAGAGGTTCTTCGGAACATGGGCATAATGGAGTCCAACGGGTTGACTTCGCTATTTTCAGTTATCGGGCGCAACCAAGAGTTGGTGGAGAGATTATTTCCTAGCCAGACCAGCTGGATCTAGACCGTCGACTTGGAATCAGTTCTTAGAGGTATTTCTGGGGAAGTTCCTTCCCATTACTCAGAGAGAGGACCTTTGGAGGCAGTTTGAGCGTCTCCAGCAGGGATCTATGTCAGTCACTCAGTATGAGACCAAATTCATCACTCTAGATCGACATGCTCTTATGATACTTCCCACTGATCGGGAGAGGGTTCAGAGATTTATTGAGGGATTGGCCCGGCCTATCAGACTTCAGATGGCTAGAGAGTCAGGTAAAGACATATCGTTCCAGGATGCAGCCAATATGGCCAGGAGGATTGAGATGATTCTGTCGCAGGGTGGTGGTTAGGGGGCTGACAAGAGGCCCCATCATTTCGGTCGTCTCAGTGGAGCCTCATCTGGAGGCAGGGATTCTTCAGGCAGAGGTCATCCTCCCAAACCTTTTCATTCAGCTCTTCAGATTTCCCATGGTACTTCGGGTGGTCGTGGTTACCAGCCGCACTATTCTAATCAGGATCCTTACAGTACGCCACAAGCTCCCATCAGTGCACCATAGCATCAGGGTTTTTGGGGTGGTCATTCAGGTCGACAGGGTCAGATTCAGTTCCCTTAGCAGCCGAGGTCTTGTTACACTTGCGGCAATCCGGGTCACCTTGCAAGATTTTGCCCTCGAACATCAGGTAGTTCTTAGCATCAGGGTTCTCGTGCCATGGTACAGGCACCAGGTGTTCCACAGCCTGCCCAGCCAGATAGAGGTGGGGGTAGAGGTCATAGAGGTGGAGCTCAGGCCACAAGAGGTGGAGGCCAGCCAGCAGCCGGCCATCCTAGAGATGTGGTTCAGGGTGGTGGGGCCCAACCTCGATGTTATGATCTTCCAGCCAGGCCAGAGGCTGAGTCTTCAGATGCAGTTATTACAGGTACTATTCGGGTTTGTGACAGAGACTCTTCAGTGCTATTTGATCCAGGGTCTACGTATTCGTATGTGTCCTCTTATTTTGCACCATACCTGGTCATGCCTAGTGATTCGCTGAGTATTCCTGTTTATGTATCTACACCAGCGGGTTATTCTGTAGTGTTCGATCGAGTTTATCATTCTTGTGTTGTGGTGATTGGGGGTCTTGAGACCCATGCTGATTTGTTGCTTTTGGGTATGGTCGACTTTGATGTTATATTGGGGATGGACTGGTAGTCCCCATATCATGCCATCTTGGATTGTCATGCCAAGATGGTGACCTTACCCTTGCCAGATTTTCCCTGTTTGGAGTGGAAAGGAACTCCTGGTCATTCTACCCGCAGTGTTATTTTGTACGTGAAGACTCGACGTATGGTCGAGAAGGGGTGTTTGGCTTATTTGGCTTATGTACGCGATTCCAGTGTTGAGGTTCCCTATATTGATTCGGTGCTCGTAGTTCGTGAGTTTCCTGAGGTTTTCCCTTCAGACCTGCCGGGGATGCCACCCGACAGGGACATTGATTTTTGTATCTGGCTCCGGGCACCCATCCCATTTCTATTCCGCCGTATCGCATGGCCCCGCCAGAGTTGAAAGAGTTGAAGGAACAGTTGCAGGATTTGCTTGGGAAGGGTTTTATTATACCCAGCGTTTCTCCTTGGGGTGCTCCAGTGTTGTTTGTGAAGAAAAAGGATGGTTCGATGAGGATGTGCATTGATTACCGGCAATTGCACAAGGTTACAATCAAGAATAAGTATCCACTGCCGAGGATTGATGATTTGTTCGATCAGCTTCAGGGTGCCAGAGTACTTTCGAAGATAGACTTGAGATCTGGCTACCATCAGTTGAGGATTAGGGAATCCGATGTCCCTAAGATAGCTTTCCGCACTCGGTACAGGCATTACGAGTTCTTAGTCATGTCGTTTGGGTTGACAAATTCCCCAACAACTTTTATGGACTTGATAAACCAAGTGTTCATGCCTTATTTGGACTCGTTCGTGATAGTCTTCATTGATGATATATTGATATACTCCCGCAGTCAGGAGGAGCACGAGCAGCATCTCAGAGTGGTTCTTCAGACTCTGAAGGATCGTCAGCTTTATGCAAAGTTTTCGAAGTGTGAGTTCTAGTTGAGTTCAGTTGCATTACTGGGTCATGTCGTGTCAGCAGAGGGTATTCAGGTTGACTCGAAGAAGATTGAGGCAGTCAAGAAATGGCCTAGACCGGTATCAGCTACAGAGATTCGGAATTTCTTGGGATTAGCAGGCTATTATCGTCGGTTCGTGGAGGGGTTCTCGTCCATTGCAGCCCCAATGACCAGGTTGACCCAGAAGGGTGCCCATTTCAGATGGTCGGATGAGTGTGAGGCGATCTTTCAGAGGCTCAAGACAGCTCTGACTACGGCACCGGTATTTGTTTTGCCCACAGGTTCAAGGCCTTATACAGTTTATTGCGATGCTTCCCGTATTGGACTTGGTGCAGTATTGATGCAGGATGGCAAGGTCATTGCCTATTCTTCGAGGCAGTTGAGAATTCATGAGAAGAACTACCCAGTGCATGATTTAGAGTTGGCAGCCATTGTCCACGCATTGAAGATTTGGAGGCACTACCTGTATGGCATGGCTTGTGAGGTGTTCACTGATCATAAGAGTCTTCAGTACTTGTTCAAGCAAAAAGGGTTGAATTTGAGGCAGAGAAGATGGTTGGAGTTGTTGAAAGATTATGATGTTACCATCTTATATCACCCGGGGAAGGCCAATGTGGTGGCCGATGCTTTGAGTAGGAAGTCAGCTAGCATGGGAAGTCTTGCTTTTATTCCGGTTAGTCAGAGGCCGCTTGCCTTGGATGTTCAGGCTTTGGCCAATCGATTTGTAAGGTTGGATATTTCTGAGCCTAGTTGAGTGTTGGCTTGTGCGGTCGTTCGTTCTTCATTATTGGAGCGTATCCGTGATCGACAGTTTGATGATCCCCATTTGTGTGTCCTTAGGGACACGGTGCAGCGTGGAGGTGCCAAGCAGGTGACCTTAGATGATGATGGTGTTCTGAGATTACAAGGGCGAGTTTGTGTGCCCAATGTTTATGGGATTCAAGAGTTTATTTTAGAGGAGGCCCATAGTTCCCGTTACTCTATTCATCCGGGCGTCGCGAAGATGTATCAGGATTTGCGGTAGCATTAGTGGTGGCGTAGAAGGAAGAAGGATATTGTGGCATATGTGGCGCAGTGTTTGAATTGTCAACAGGTTAAGTATGATCATCCAAGGCCTGGTGGTTTATTTCAGAGGATCGATCTTCCCGAGTGGAAGTGGGAGAGGATCACTATGGACTTCGTTACCGGACTTCCGTTGACCCGGAAGAAGTTTGATGCAGTTTGGGTCATTGTTGATAGGCTGACCAAGTCAGCGCATTTCATTCCTGTGGCAGTATCTTTTTCATCCGAGAGGTTAGCTGAGATCTATATCCGGGAGATTGTTCACCTTCATGGTGTGCCGGTATCTATCATTTCGGACCGGGGTGCGCAGTTTACCTCACGTTTCTGGGGAGCAGTTCAGCGAGAGTTAGGCACCCAGGTGGAGTTGAGCACATCATTTCATCCTCAGACGGATGGGCAGTCTGAGAAGACTATTTACATATTGGAGGATATGCTCCGAGCTTGTGTCATTGACTTTGGAGGATCATGGGATCGGTTCTTGCCTTTAGCAGAGTTTGCCTACAACAACAGCTACCAATCGAGTGTCCAGATGGCTCTTTATGAGGCTTTATATGGTAGGCGGTGTCGATCTCCGGTGGGAAGGTTTGAGCCGGGAGAGGCTCGGTTGTTGGGTACAGATTTGGTTCAGGAGGCCTTGGACAAGGTCAGGGTCATTCAGGATAGGCTTCGTACAACTCAGTCCAGGCAAAAGAGTTATGCAGATCGTAAGGTTCGAGATGTGGCTTTCATGGAGGGTGAGCAAGTATTGCTCTGAGTGTCGCCTATGAAGGGCGTGATGAGATTTGGGAAGAAGGGCAAGCTTAACCCTAGATTCATTGGTCCGTTTGAGATTCTTGATCGAGTGGGAGAGGTGGCTCATAGACTTTCATTTCCACCTAGCTTATCAGACGTACATCTAGTCTTTCATGTTTCCATGCTTCGGAGGTATCACGGCGATCCAGCCCACGTGTTAGATTTCAGCACTGTCCAGTTGGACAAGGACTTATCTTATGAGGAGGAGCCGGTAGCCATTCTAGACCGGCAGACTCGTTAGTTGAGATCCAAGAGTTTCCCTTCTGTTCGTGTTCAGTGGAAGGGTCAGCCTCCTGAGGCATCGACCTGGGAGTCCAAGTCCGATATGCGGAGCCGTTACCCTCACTTATTTCCCGACTCAGGTACTTCCTTCTTCTGTCCATTCGAGGACGAACGGTTGTTTTAGAGGTGGAGAAAAGGGTCATCACCTATGTTATTACCCACCCAGTACTTCAGAGGCCTTGAAAACCTCATTTGTGATTGCCTCGATTTGTGTGCATAGTCAGGGCGCGTAACCAGATAGCTTAAATATGAAATTCTGTGAAAAATGCTAAGATTTGATATTAAAATGAAAAAATTTGACTTCGGTCAACATTTTGGGTAAACGTACCCGGACCCCGTGATTTGACGGTCCCGGAGGGTCCGTAGAAAAATATGGGACTT
Source organism: Nicotiana paniculata (assembly GCA_005239505.1). NCBI lineage: Eukaryota > Viridiplantae > Streptophyta > Magnoliopsida > Solanales > Solanaceae > Nicotiana > Nicotiana paniculata. The sequence continues at coordinate 18,622 of ML337339.1, read as the reverse complement.
GGGCGTATGCCCAGAATCGAATTCCGAGGTCCCAAGCCCGAGAAATAAATTTTTGAGTAAAATTGTTTTCTGAAAATATTTAAGGAAATTGAAAATGAAATCTGATTAGAAAGTAATGGTATCAGGCCCGTATTTTGGTTCTGGCGCCAGGTACAGGTCTTATATATGTTTTAAGCACTTTCTGTATAGTTTGGTTGAAATCGGATTTCGTTTTAAGTGTTTCAGACTTAAATAATGGAAAATTTAATGTTTTTAGGAAAGTAGATAGAATTCATGGATATTGAGGTTTAATTCTATGTGTATGATGTTGTTTGGGAGATTTGATTGCACGAGTGAGTTCGTAGGATATTGTGTGAGTAATCTGTAAAATTTGGTGTCGTTCTGAGATGTATAGGTCAGTTCGGCACGTTGTTAGCGAAGTTAGAAAACTTAAAATTCCTAAGTTTGGTTCTTGAGGTTTGGGGGTATGGTTTCGAGTTTTAGCATTGTTTTGGGTGTTCCGAAGGCTCGAGCGAGTCCGCATTATGATTTGGGACTCGTTGGTATACTTGGTTTGGAGCCCCGAGGGCTCGGGTCAGTTTTGGATAGGCCACGGATTTCATTTTTGAACTTTGAAAATCTGCTGGTGTTCTGATCTGCAGGATTTGCAAATGCGAAGCCAGCATCGCAAATGCGAACAGTGCACTGGCTGGCAGTGATCACAAATGCGAAGCCAGCATCGCAAATGCGAAGGTGCACTGGCTGCACAGTTATCGCAAATGCGAGCCTTCCTTGGCAAATGCGAAGTCCCTCCTCCTGCACAGTGATCGCAAATGCGAACTATGCTTCGCAATTCCCATGTCAGGGGTGTTCGCAATTGCGAACGCCTGTTCGCATTTGCGATGCCAACCAGTAGCCTGCCCTATACAAAACCGAGCTTTTACTTCACATTTCATAATTTCTCAAACTCGACACTCTTAGGCGATTTTTCCAAAGAACAAGACTCTTCCAAATCAGTTGTAAGTGGTTTTTACTCATTTCTTTCAATCATTAACATCATTTAACATGTTTTCAACTTTAAATCAAAGATTTTCATGGGTGAAATTGGGTGAATTGGGTAGAACTTAGGTTTTTTCTAAAATTGGGGTTTGAGTGGGTGATTGACCTCCGATTTGAGAGATTTTTATATGTCTAGACTCGTGAGAGTTCGAGGGTTCTGAAAATGTAAAATTTACCCGACTCTGATATGCTGACCTGAGGGGTATTTTGGTCATTTCACCTAATTTCGCGCCGTAACCTCGAATTGAATAGTAGAATCAGTGAGATGTTATTTACGGTATGAAATTTATTTGAATAGATTTGGGCCATTTGGAGTCGGATACTTGTGGAAAACGTGTGATTTCAAGTTGATTGCTATACTTCGGACCTGAGGTAAGTGTTCGGTCTAACTTTAACTTGAGGGAATATGAGTTGAGTTTTGGTTGCTACTTGCTAATTGTTGAGTACGATGTATAGGCATGGTGACGAGTATCTATACATTGGTGTCTAGCATGACCGTGAGTCCTTATATTGTGAATATTCTGATTTTATGATAAATCCATGCTTAATTGATGACTTCTATATGTTGTGAAAAATATGCGAAGGGAATTGTATTATGTAAACTTTGTTGGAGCGTTGGATCAAGTGATAGAATGATCATGTAAATGAAAGTGAAAGAAAGAGAAAGGGTTATTGAATTATACCCTTGCCGGGATTTACTTGTGCGGTTGATGTTCCCTTGCCGGGATTTAATTTTTTAATTGATGTTCCCTTGCCGGGATTTAATTGTTTAATTGATGTTACCCTTGCCGGGATTCCTATAACTATTTTGTTCACTTCCTTGCCTTGTTTGTGATTGTTGTTTAGGTGAGGAAGAGTGTTAAAGCACGAAGGGTGATGTCGTGCACTTGTCTTGGTGAGAATGAGTGTAAAGCACGAAGGGTGATGCCGTGCATTGTTTGATATTGTCTCCCTTGCTAGGATGTTGATATTTCTGTTATTTTTCCCTTTCCAGGATTTCTATATATGTTATATTTACTCCCTTTCCCTTGTTTGTGATTGTCGTTTGGGTGAGGAAGAGTGTTAAAGCACGAAGGGTGATGCCGTGCATTATTTGACATTGTGAGGAAAGAGTGTAAATCACGAAGGGTGATGCCGTGCCGTACGATGTACCATTTCGTACCCATACTCATTGATTACATTATACATTGCATAGTGAGGAAGAGAGTAAAAGCACGAAGGGTGATGTCGTGCCATGATTTACATTGATTACATTTTACATTGCATAGTGAGGAAGAGAGTAAAAGCACGAAGGGTGATGCCGTGCCATGATTTACATTGATTACATTATACATTGCATAGTGAGGACGAGAGTAAAAGCACGAAGGTAATGCCGTGCAAGTCTGTGATTTCTTGTCCTTGTTGATATGCTGGCCTTGTTATTCTTTTCCTTATTGAGATTTCTTATATGAAACTGTTAAATCTCCACATCATGTTTCCCCTTCCTTTGTTAATTGTTTTCTCCCTATATTTCTTATCCGTTATGTATATATATATATGTATATATTTATTTGAACTGCACAAGTTTATTTGGTATTCTGGTTCTAGTCTCGTAACTACTTCACCGAGGTTAGGATGGGCACTTACTCAGTACATGTGGTGGGTTGTACTGATGCTACACCTGCACTTCTTTATGTTGTGCAGATTACGCAGCCGGATCCGGAGGACATCATTAGTGGGAGTGTCTTCCAGCTCATCATAGAGTCTTCAAGGTATACCCGCTGGCGTTCGTAGGCCTTGGCATCTCTTCTATCCCCTTGTCTTCGATTCTGTCTTGTTTTTCCTTTAGTTTCAAAGGCAGACATGTATTTCCTTTCAGACTTGTATTTAGCACTCTTAGACAGTTTGTGAGTTTGTGACTCCAGGTTTTGGGAAATTTTGCGTCGATATATTGTGATTGTCTTTACTTAGCTTAAAACTGTACTTATTCCACTGATTTATTTTCGAAGTGTTTTAGCTTATTCATAAAAGTTGAGATTTTCATGCTAGTTTAACTATATACGTTGGCTTGCTAGTGGGTTCAACGTTAGACGCCATCACGGCCCGATGGTGGGATTTTGGGGCGTGACAAATGTATGCCAATCAGAGACATGTAAGAATGAAATTGTCGAAGTCAAGTGACTCACCAGTTAAGCAAAAAAAATGCACAAAAATAATAGAAGTCCACAGTATATGGAAAGATCTCATAACTGAATAGCCTTGGCTTCCAACTGGCCAACGTCAGAGTATAGAATACAAAATCAGGATAACTTTAGGTCTAGCAAGGCTGTATTGAGTTCAGAAAGAAGTGTCCAAGTCCCTCTAAAGGGAGTGGGGGGAAGAGTTTATATAGTGGTAGAAATCAACACATAAAAATGGAAAACAAATTGTTTAGATGCAAGTAGGTTAGAAAGAAAATATTCTGGAATCAACTAGAGGTAATTTAGGGCACAAATCAAGGATTCAATAAATCAGGGAAACACACAAAATTATTCAGAATATTTAAGGCAAAACAAAATATACCAGGAATACAAAATCGTTCAGAATATTTAAGGCAAACATTAAAGTAAAAATTAGGGAAACACAAATAATATCAAAACACAAAATAATTCAGAATATTTAGGCAAATATTAAAGTAAAAATTAGGGAAACATAAGGAAAGAGAGTAATAGAACACAGAAAAGGAAAGATTCATCAGAATCAGTAAGAAAAGGAAAAAGTTTCAAACCGTAGTTTTAGGGAATGTGTGAAATCAGCGGGATATACAAAAATAAAGTAAAAATAACACATAATAGGATGAATAGAGGCAGAATAGCGTTAAAAATCAGAAAATCGGACCTATTTTGGATCGATTGAAAAGGTTTGAAAACCCTAATTTGGAGTAGGTAAGAATCATCAACTGATATGGAAAATATTCGTTACTCACAAAGAATCGATGATGAATATAGACAGAATAGCCACATAAATCAGAGATTTGGACCGATTTGGTTCGATTATGGCGATATTTTCTTGCCATGCTAGGCAAACAACTAGGTAATATCATAGACGAGTAACCAGTAGTGAGGGAAGGTAAATAAGGAAAGAGCATCCATGTTGGATTCCATTTTGGGACCGGATTTGGAGAGATTGAGAGAGACGAAGGCTAGGGTTCATGAGAGATGAGAGATGAGAGGATTCAAGGGCGGAGGGGTGGTGAGAAGTGACTAGGGTTAGGGGTTTGGGCATAGTTTAAAAGGAGGGTGTAATATGGACCGTTGATCTCAGAGATCAACGGCCACGATTAAAAGGGGTTCTGGGTTGGGTGGTTTAAACGGGTATGAGGTTGGGATAATAGGTCTTGGGCCAGGGGTAATTGGGCTAGTGTAAGGGTATTGGGCTAGATTTTAAATACCCAATTTTAATCAAAATAAATAATTTATAAAAACAATAAATAAATACCAAACTATCATCTATGCCTAAAAATGATTAAAAGCAATTAATTAGCATTATAAAAATATAAAAAGTCAATTTGTTGCAAAAAATAATGTAATTATGTATGCATATGGGCTATTATTGCAAAAATATGCAATTTAGCAATTGCAATTATAAGAAATGCACTGAAAATATTTAAAACCTCATATTGATATAAATGACACATTTAGGTGATTAAATCATCATAAAAAATAAGTTTCAAGGTGATTATTATATATTTATATAATAAAATACAGAAATAAATTAGTTTAAAGTGTTTAAAATTATGGAAAATTATAAAAAATACTTGTATAAATCAAATGATGATGCATATGCATTATTTTGAAAAAGTGTGTGTATATATATATTTGGAAAATATGAGGGAAAAAATTGAGTATCAACAACTGCCCCTCTTTACCTGGGAAGGATGAAAGAGTTGTCGGGTAAAGAAATTTATGACCGATTTTGACTGAATGGGGTGATTACGAAAAATATAGGTCCGACCTTGGTTTCTGAGCTGCCTACATATCCCTGGTTTTACAGGAATCAGGCAATGTGTAGTTCTGGATCCAACGATGGAGTTATTGTAAGAACGGACAAGATATTTTGGACATGACAATATCGGTATTGGGAATGGTTGTATCTGGGAATGGTTATGGATATTCAATTGGTTATCAAATGGGAATGGGTAACGGACGGTGATATGTTACATTTGAAATAGTTGTAAGATATGAACGCTGAATGAGAACTGGAGCGAATATTGCCCCGTTAGGATAACAGTTACTTCTCGGATCATCTGCAAACTTCAAATACGATGCTCACAAATACATATAGATTATTGCATGAATTTAAACATGATGCAAATTCCCTTTGGACCATGGAGATCGTCTTTGGATAGTGAGGATTTTGTCCTTAGGCCATAATGTCCCGGGCCATGAATTTTGAGATAGGGGATTCGCAGTTGAGGAGGCAGGGCTTAGCCTCATGCAAGGTGGAGACTGAGCTTAGTCTCATGCAATGGGAAGGCAGAGCTTAGCCTTATGCATTTGAGGAGGCAGAGCTTAGCCTCATGCAAGGATGGAGACTGGGCTTAGTCTCATGCAATAGGAAAGGCAGAGCTTAGCCTTATACAATTGAGGAGGTAGGACTTAGCCTCATGCAAGGTGGAGACTGAGCTTAGCCTCATGCAATGAAGGGAGACAATGCTTAGTCTCAAGCAAGGAAAGACAGAGCTTAGCCTTATGCAATTAAGGAGGCAGGGCTTAGCCTCATGCAAGGTGGAGACTGAGCTTAGTCTCATGCAATGAAGGGAGACAATGCTTAGTCTTATGCAAGGAAAGGCAGAGCTTAGCCTATGCAACTAGTGAGGCAATACTTAGCCTCATGCAAGAAGAAGATACAATGCTTAGTCTCATGCAATGAACAAATAATAAGTAGGAACAAAGTATTTCTTAGATGGAGATATATTTGCACTTGGTAGCTTTGTCGTTATGAAGACAATGATTCTAAGGTGTGCATGTATTTGTGGCTATTCCTTGTTCCTGCATCCAAAGGAAAATTGTGAGTTTTACGAGGAGGTTGGTTCGTGCCTTCGCTTGATTGCTTTGCTTTGCTCCACATTGAAATCCTGCTCGAGTTACCATGGGTAGCATTCAACTTATTTCATAAAATAATGTTTTTCAAAAAGTATGCGTGCATAGTTGTTTAAAACACAATAATATGAAATATTAAATAAATTAGATGAACCAACAACTGCGACACTATTAAAGACATTGCGATCTCCTTGCAATAGAATTTTGAGGGCCCTCCTCAAAATTTTGCCCAATTATTCTGACGATTTCTGACTGTTCTGCATACGATGACGTCGGATGGACTACGTATCCCCTCTTAAACAGGAATCAGGTCAAGCGTAGTTCAGTTACGTCAGATTGCATAAATGTAAATAGCTTAAACATAATATCTTTTGATTGTATGTCTGAATTGATAGGCTTTCTCCAAATCTCCCCGTCCATTTCTGGGAGTATGAGTGCTCCTCCATTCAGTACTCTGTGAACCATGTAGGGTCCTTTCCAGTTGGGTGAGAATTTTCCTTTGGCTTCATCTTGACGTGGAAAGATTCGTTTCAGCACCAGTTGCCCCGGTACGAACTGTCTAGGTTTGACCCTTTTGTTGAAAGCTCTAGACATTCTATTCTGATAAAGTTGACCATGACACACTGCATTCATTCTTTTCCCATCAATGAGAGCTAATTGTTCATAGCGGCTCCTTACCCACTCTGCATCACTGAGTTTAGCTTCCTGTATAATTCTTAAGGAAGGAATTTCTACCTCGGGGGGAATGACGACTTCAGTACCATAGACCAGCAATAAGGAGTTGCCCCAGTTGATGTGCAGACTGTTGTATGATATCCCAATAAGGAAAATGGTAACTTCTCGTGCCATTGCTTATGATTTCTACCATCTTCCTTAATATCTTTTTAATGTTCTTGTTGGGGGCCTCCACGACTCCATTCATTTGGGGCAGGTATGCTGTGGAATCCTTGTGCTAGATTTTGAAGGTCTCACACATAGCTTTCATTAGGTCACTGTTGAGATTGGCGGTGTTGTCAGTGATGATGGACTCTGGCACCCCGAAACAATACGATCTCTGACAAAATCTGCGATGACTTTCTTGGTTACAACTTTGTAAGATGCAACTTCAACCCATTTTGTGGAGTAGTCTATGGCCACTAGAATGAACCTGTGCCCATTTGAAGCGGCGAGCTTGATTGCTCCAATAACATCCATTCCTCAGGCGGAAAAAGGCTAGGGTGAAATTATTGCATTAAGTTCATTTGGCGGCACTCGTATCATATCTGCATGTATTTGGCACTGATGACACTTCTGGACGTACCTGATGCAGTCTATTTCCATAGTCATCCAAAAATATCCTGCTCTAAGTATCTTCTTGGCTAAACTGATACCATTCATATGTGGTCCGCAAGTTCCAACGTGCATCTCTTCAAGTAGTTTGGAAGCTTCCTTGGCATCAACACACCATAATAGCCCTAGGTTTGGAGTCCTTCTATACATAATTCGTTCACTTTGGAAGAAATGGTTGTTTAATCTCCGGAGCGTGCATTTATGAGTATGATTTGCATGCTTTGGATACATCCTTTTGCCAAGTACTTCTTGATATCATGAAACCATGGATTTTCGTCTATTTCTTCTTCCACATGAGCACAATAAGCTGGATGATTATGGATTCTTACCGGAATGGGATCGATGAAATTCTTGTCCGGGTGTAGTATCATGGAGGACAAGGTGGCCAGTGCATCTGCGAACTCATTCTGGATTCTTGGGACATGTATGAACTCTATCTTCGTGAATATTTTCATCATCTCTTGTATGTGATAAAGATATGGTAGTATTTTGGTATTCTTTGTGGCCCATTCTCCTTGCACCTGATGTACCAAAAGGTCTGAATTGCCGATAGGGGTGTGTTGCCTGCGCGGCCTACGGTCGAAATTTTGTGTGGATTTCTGATAGTTTTGGTGGACTGGCAGTGAGTGGTAATATGCTGGCTGGGTATTATAAATATGGTAAGTGGAGGCGGGTTGTGGATATCTAGAAGGTGAAGGCTGATATGTGGGTGCAGGTGTTTGATATGTGAGAGGAGACTTCGGACCTTGGGATACCATCACGGCCCCTACTTCCTTCTTCTTGGATATGCCTCCTGATTCCAAGGCCTTATTGGTAGCTTGTAGTGCCTCGAAGTTGGTTACCATCTCGTTTTTAATTCCTTCTTCTATTCTTTCTTCCAATTTGATTATGTCAGAGAATTTATGATTTTCAATAACCATTAACCTCTCATAATATTGCGGATCCTAGGCTTGGACAAAGAATTTGTTCATGTCACGACCCAAAATCCTAACTTAGGTCGTGATGGAGCTCAACATCGGGGTCAGGCAAGCCAACACTAAATTTACTAAGGGTTCTTTCTTGTTAGATTAAACATTTCAACATATACTCAGTTTTTAAAACTTAAAATGTGAATCGACCAGGATAATTAGCCTGTTTTAATCAAAAGCAGTCATGAAGAGGCGTGAGCCAATATATATACAAACCCAAAATCCATGATAACTATCACGTGTGTGCCAGGAATAGTGTCACAAGTCCTATGGACATACTAACAGAATATACAAAAGATATAATATATAGTCCCACTGTCTGAAGGAAATAGACGGGAAATAAGCAAAAGAAACCCCATGGTGCTGCCGGAGGTCACTAGGAGAAAAGCAGCTCACCGTGAAGTCAGGTCCGTCTATAATCAAAGTCAAGCTCCGGTCCAAAAACCAGATGCACCAGCCTCAGAACCTGTACAATTAAGTATAGAAGCGTAGCATAATATATATGTACCCAGTGAGTATACCGCCTAACCTCAAAGAGGTAGTGACGAGAGGTCGACATGACACTTACTAAGGTCCAACAATGTAATTTAACAGAATATGATAGAAACGTAGGCATGTAAAGGCAGTGAAGCAACAAATATATATAAGACACTGAAATCCAAGGAAGTACTGGGAATGAATAAAACAATTACTACTTCACCTTCCCCCAAATATACGTTAAATCAATGTCCCTAAATTTAGTAACAAATAAATCATGTGCATGCAGAGTAAGGACAACTGGCCGGATTCATAAGATAGTCATGTTCGTGCACTGCCGAGGGTCGAATGGCCCGAACCATAAGTGTACCTTTCCATAAAGTACTCACATCTATGCACTGCCGAGGATCGAATGGCCCAAACCAAAAGTGCATCTCTCAATCATCTCTATGCACTGCCTAGGATCGAACGGCCCGAACAAAAAGTGCATATCTCAATCCGCCGTGGCGTACGGCTCGTTCCCATAAGAGTAGGGGAAATCACACTCCGCTCGCAGAATGTAAATTGCGAAGCGGTCACATGCACACAAATTATTCCTTTTTAAATTACTTTTCAGTGAACAATTCCTTACAAGTTTTCTCAAATTCCATGACCTCAGGGAAGTAAGCAGCATGTAACATTTAATATATTAAGCATATAGTTCATATCAAGTAACACAAGGCATGATGTGGGCCTAACTACCCGGACATAATAGTAATAGCCGTTACATACGGACTCTCGTCACTTTGTACGTACGTAGCCCCCAAATATTATCACATATAGCATTTAAATCACCTAGGGGGATAGTTCCCTCTTACAAGGTTAGAAAGGAGAGTCACCTCACGTCGAACCTACTCTCCGGGTCAAGAACGCGCCCGAAACTCCAAACTTGACACCAACGGACTCGAAACTAGCCAAATGTTATACAAATATATCAATTTATACTCAAAGAAAGAAATTCTCCTACTACTTAGGCAAATTCATCATTCTTGAGGAAATCCTAAATTCCAACCTCGGGCTCGCATGCTCGGATTCCAAAAATTCTCGAAGGAAACTCTCACCCATAGCCTAAGGATCATTAATACATGATTTTTTACTTGATTTCATAGCTAATTGACGGGTAATTTCCTACATTTTCAAAAGCCCTAGGTTACTACCCCAAATCCTTAGTTTTCACTAATTAGGTAGTTAATTTAGCTTGTAATCCATGCATGAAACTAATATTAGAGTAGAATTTACTTACCTTCAATAACTAGGTCGTTTGCCCCTCTAGAATGCTGAAAATCATCCCAAGGAAGAAGAAGAAGGTGAGGAAATGAATTAAATCCCGATATAAAAACACATTGCCCAGCTGCCCTTTCGATGCGAATGCATCAGGGGCAGTGCGTTTGCAATGAACAAATGGCTAGGGCCTATTGAGGCCTTCTATGCGAACGCGGAGAGGTCTTCGCGAACACGGAGGCTAGCTTGGCTAGACCTACGCGANGGGGGGGGGGGGGGGGGGGGAGAACGCACTAAGTAAGGGCTAAGCTGGTCTGGCCCAATGGCCTACCTATACGAACGCGGAGCACCTATGCGAACACATAGGGAAAATTTCACCCCTTCCCAGATCCTTATATGCAAACGCGGCAGAGCAACCGCAAACGCATAGAAGGAAACCAGACACAGAAATTCTGGTGTTTTGCATTTTAACTTCGAGGGGACCAAAACTCACCCGAGTCCCTCGGTACCCCATCTAAAGGCACCAACAAGTCTGTATTTATGATACGAACTCGCTCGAATTTTCGTAACATGAAAAACAACAACGAAACTAAGAATTCGACCCCAAAACCAAATTGAATCAAACTTTGAACTTAAAGTTCTAGAATTCGCTAACAATGCGCCGAACCGACCTATACTACTCGGAATGACACCAAATTTTGCAGGCAAGTTATAAATGACATAACGAAACTATTCCCGGTCTCGAAATTCCATTCGGACCTCGATAACACAAAAACACGTCCCAAACCACAATATTAACTTAAGGAAATTCTTATTTTGATATTGAGCGCCGAAACGCTCCCGGGTCATCCAAAACCCATTCCGAACATGCACCCAAGTCCGAAATCATCATACGAAGCTATCGGAATCGTCGAAACTCGATTCCGAGGTTGTTTACCCAAAATGTTGGCCAAAGTCAAACTTGGACTTAAAGGCCAACCTTAAGGAACCAAGTGTCCTATAGCACTCTAAACACTTCCGAATCCCGGACCACCCGTCCTCTGCAAGTCATAAATCACAACAAGCCACTATGGGAAGTTTCATTTAGGGGAACGGGGTCCGATAATGCAAAACGATCGGTCGGGTCGTTACAGTTCATTTGCTCTTGTTCCAATGCCGACCTTACTTTTGCAGCTTCCGATCTCCACTAAGTAGCATACTCGCGAAAAGTCTCTGTCAGCTTATTCTTAAGATTCTGAATATAGAATACATCAGGTGTATTATCCGTATTGAATCTGAACCGATCCATGAAATCTAACGCCATATTTACCCAGTTAATCCACTTCTTTGGATTTTGACTGATATACCAAGATAGGGTGTATCTAGTGAGGCTCCTCATGAATAATTTCATGCGGATTCTTTCATATTTTCTAACTCCTACGAGCTTGTCGCAGTATATCTCAGATGCACCTTTAGGTCACCTGTTCCGTCAAACATTTCGAACTTAGGAGGTTTGTAACCCTCTAGCACTTCTATGTCCGGCTGAATACACAAATATTCATAGTTCAAACCCTCAATGCCTTTACCCCCTTCGACACTTTGGACTCGATTTGTGAGCTTCTTAAGTTCCTCCACCATATTCTTGATGAGAAGGTCCTTCTCGGCAGATTCTGGTGTGTATGTGGTTTGTTGTGAAGTGTGAGGTAAGGTTTCTACGTATATAGGATTACTTTGGTGGAATCCAGGGATTTGTGTGTAGTGGTGATCATTGGTTGAGTTCTGTGGATCATGGGTAGGTTGTCGTGTGTTTTGAGGAGTATGGTAGGTGGTAGTTTGTGGGTACTGGGTGGATGATGTTGATGCTGAGGAGGAGTTGGTACCGGTGGAGGATTAGGATTTTGGGGATGCGTGGCATATTGATGAGGTGCAGGAGGATTTTGCGGATCATGGTTTGGTGTGTTTTGAGGAGGCGCTGGGTTTTGGGCGTTCTGCTGGTTGATGTCGTGGACATTAAAGGTGCGCGAAAGGTTTGCCAAGTTGTGGACCTGCTCAAGTTCCCCATGTAAATCCAATATCTTCTTCTTCAACTGTAGAACCAAATAATTATGTGCCGGAGTACTCCAACCATCTGAAGTCTCAACATTCATTGCGTGCGTATTGTTGTCTTTCCTGATACCACTCGTATCATCCATCTTAGATTTTCCCTTGCTTTTAGGATCACTTGGAGAAGGAGGAGGAGGTAGAGGACCTCTAGATCTGGTATGATATGTTGATGATGCCAGTATGCACGAACCAACCTTAGGGGATGGGAATAATTAAAACAAGGAAAAAGCAAAAAGGTAAACAAATCAGTAGGGAGTTTTGAAAGGATATTTGCAGTATTTAAACACGTATTGCAAAATTATAAATTCGCGTCGGGGACCTCATTGTGCCTGAGGTAGGCCTAGTGACATATAGATTTGGAGAAAACTCAATCCCGATAATTGTGTCATTTCATTAATATGATATATAGACCAAATCCCTACTAAAACGACAATAATTATAAAGAGTTACTAGTGGTATTTTCCTTATTACAATTGAATTCTAAAACGAATCTATAAAACAAGTAAATATTAATCCTATTCTACTTTGGTCCCAGAGGGACCTTCTCCAAGCTTGTCCTTCTTGGTCCCATCAATCAGATTCATCAGGTCGCGCACATCCAAAAACAGATATGCCCTCCTTCATTGACTTCTGCATTCTGACAATCCGAGACCTTTTTCCTCATTTTCCCCTCAAGCTCCATCAAACCCTTCTCTAAATACTCCAACCTCTCTGTTGATTTGGTAGCGATTCCTCTCCATTCATTGATTGCTTCCATGTCCACTTTGTGTTGTTCCAAGTGTCTGGCCTCAGATTCAAAGATCCTTTTGCGTAACCTCATGTATTTTACTTGTGCTTCGTCAGTGTCGTATATGACCCTATTTCCCAAATCAATCCCTGACTTGACTGCTCCTGCTATGTCATCATCAAACCATGATGGGTATAAATAAACATGGCCGGCATGATACCGATCTGGATCAATGGTATTCTTTTCCACGATGATCTTTAGATGCCACATGTGTTGTGCCTCATACTTGAATGGAATGGCATCACCTTGGAAATTTTCTTTGTAGTGAACCATCTTGGAAACTCGTGGTATGACTTGTTTCCTCTCAGCCTTCCTCATGACTCTGATAGGAGCATAAGGATTGATACCCCTTAACCTGATCAGCACTAGGTGAGGAACATCTCTTGACTTGATGATGAACTCGCTAGTAGGGAACCACTCGAACATACAATGGACCTTGTCATCATTCAAATTGTTAAAGAAGTGTACCCAACCCACATTTTTTCCTGGTTGTGCAAATCTGTCCGGGATGAAAGTCATTCTTTTTGGATGGTGAAAAACTATGTGGTCATTCCCTGATTACCGCAGAAATTCCTGATGGTATTGTCCCTTTTGAAGATGTTCCAATAACCATATTAGTAGTAATAGATTGGTACCGTCAAAATGCCTATATCCTTTCTTATAGTGGTTCAGTACTGGGTATATCTCTGCCACAATCATTAGAATAATAATGTAAGTCTGTCCTTCGATTCCTTCCATTAAGGTCATGGTAACCATAGATAAGTGAGTGTGGATCCTTTCTCCTTGTATTGGGAATACTAGCATACCCAGAAAACAGACGATGAATACAAAAACCCGACAATGAGTCCAAACCAGAGAGGTGATAGCAAATTCATCATGATAAAGACGGTAGGACTTGTTGTTCCCATAACACTCGTAAAGGACGTCGAATGGTACATAAGACTTCTTCAGGCAGACTAACTCATCGTTCCTTCTAAAACCCATAATTTTCACAAAACCTCGATAAATGCGTTTTTTTGGTACCAACAGACCAAGGCTATCCCAGGGAAATCCAACAAAGCCTCCCATTTCCTCTAGAAGGGGAGTCATTTCTATGTCATTGAAGCGGAAAACAACCCTCTTTTCATCCCAGAACATAGTAGCAGCCTCGATCAATACATTGCTTGGCTAAATGTCTAGCAAAGAAGGTAAATTCCCGAGAACTCTTTTCACATGGTTTTTGTCACTTGGCGAGAGATTTTCCCACCAATCTAGAAACAAAGGTGGGATACTTCGAACCATGCCGAACGTGGGGACTTCGTGCTCATTTCTGCAAAATGGATAAAGTTAGCCCTTCCCCCCTCCGGATTTGACTATTTACACATTAATGATTAGCATATCAGCAGGTTTTCTCCAAATAATGCACATATCATGATTGTGCCTGTTGGGATTATGGAAATCCTGATGGGCTTTGGACAAGGCTTGCCTTAGAGAGTTATTACGCAGACAGCATTGTAACATGTACTAGGTTCAGACATAATGCATGCACAGTTAACATCAGAGTGAGGTTTATATAAGAGTCTAGACCGGTACCCTCAAGTGGACAACTTGAGAGGGAAAGGCCCGGAACCGTCGATTGCACCGCTGATCGACTAGATTTACTGCAAATAAGCATTTCCAAATTTAAAAAGGGTGATACAGGAAGAGTGCGAACACTCAACAAGTGCCACAATGGTATTAATTGCACACGAGTGGAATATGATGTAGAGCATGCTTTATGCAATGATAAAACAATACGTTGTCAAGTATTTTTCATGATGAAAGCAATAATTGTAGTATTTAATAAATGTAAAGATTAAAAAGAAAGAAAAACATAGAAGAACTTAGTTCACATAATGTGAAAAAATTGTAACAAAGCAAATAAAGGGGTAAGGATTGGGAAAGACAAGATATAACAAAATTTAAAAGTTGAAGCCAGTGAACATGATTAGGAAATAAAAGAGGGAATGACATTGTAACCAAATTAAGCGAAGATTTGCACGTGAGTTCATATAAAGGGGAAATAGGGAAGGGGGTGTGCATGTAGTAATAAAAAGGGATAATGGGAGCGGGATATTCAAGTGACATCACAATAATAAAGACACTCTTATCGGGAGAGACTAATTCATATAGAACAAGTTCGCAATGGTAAAAGCCTAAAAATAATCCCCAGCAGAGTCGCCATGCTGTCGCGCCCCCTTTTCTCGCGAAATCGGGTTTTGACATGTGACAACTCTTTTAAACGGGTATTAAAAGAGGAGATTTTCCACCTAACGATTTTAAGCTGTGTTAGGGCACCTATTTGCAAATAACTATGGATTAACCAGTTTGCGTCACCAAAGATTCGGGTAAGGGCTCAAATTACCTTGAGGAGAAGGTGTTAGGCACTCCTCGAGGTCCACAACAGTGGGTCCCAGCCGAGCTTGAATATGAATTAGTCTAAGAGAAGAGGAGAAATTTGGACAAACAAAATAAAATGATTAACAAAGGTAGGTGGGGGGGTCCTAAATTTTTTAGCCTAAAGGATCACGATGTGCAACATAAATAAAAAGTCGTAACTTCCTCAAGATGGGGTGTTACTCATATTATTCAGCGAGCACAGACTATCATCTCCTATTACCCGATTACTATGTTTAAGTTGTTTACCTAAAGCGCACTAGTCAATTTCTAACACACGATAACTGAACATACAATAACACATTATTGAACCTATAGGCAGGATTTCTACCCAATATAATGCAAGTATAATAAAAAAACCCTTTACCAATTTCACTTATACCCCAAAGTGTTATATTATTACAGACATAGCATACATTATAGAGTAGAATACCTATAGGGAGCCTACAACAGGCCCAAAATACACCAGGACAGGCCAGGCCTTCATTCTCACAATTCACAATAGCCTCAAAGTTACATAGTCATAGACATAAAGCAGTGAGGAATTGAGTGATTCAGCCAGTGCGCACAAGACATAGTTGAGCATATAGAACCAAGATAATAGTGTGTCAGAGTTCCCAAGGGCTTCAAGAGCCCAGGGCAGTGCTCACACTAGGGTGGTTAACAAAGACAGTTCACAGGAAAGATTAAGGACCAGATCCTAGATAGCCTTGGCTTGCAGCCGGCTAAGAATGGGATTCAAAATAGCTTAGGTGACAGGGAAATAAAGGACCAAAATTGTGAAAACAAGAATTGGGGATCTAAACAGACATGACCAAATTGAGTTAAAAAGCAAATAGTTAAACAAGTCATAGAACTTAGAGAAAAACAAGCTTAATGAAAATGATAAACAGGCTCCACATTATAGCACATCAACAATCACATGCTAAAGAAAAGTTTGCAAAGAACAAGTTTGCAGATTTGGCAAGATCGTAGGTGCAGAATAAGTTAAAACATGGATGAATTAGGCTGAGTACATAACCTAGTGTTAGTATCAAGAAAAAAATAGGACAACATTGTGATGAGTCAAATAATCATAGAAGGAGAAGGGCGTCGTGCTAGCAGAGGGGTGAAATTACAGTCACAAATTAAGACATCTATACAAACTATTCTTCAAAGTAGTAGATAACATTGTCATAGTGATCTAACAAAAGATGATCCAATTTGTATTAAAGGTTAAAGCAGTAATTCGAACATGATAAGATAACTATTCCAAATTGCAAGCAAACACTAGAATGGTGTGGGGGTCGAGTGATCATGTTGACACAATAGCTGAGAGGCAGATTATAACTAGTGTGACAATCTTAACACAGGCTAACACAAATGTGAGGCATTCACTACAGGGATTCAGGACAAGTGAGTAAACATGTTCATAGGCATTCAGGAATCAATGCACTAACTGAATAGACCTTAAGAAGGTCCAAATAACTTTAGAACTGGTAACATTAGAAGCAATTAAGTGTTAAAGAGACTAAGACATAAAGATTTGATAGAG
The DNA here is from genome assembly GCA_005239505.1 of Nicotiana paniculata. Taxonomy (NCBI): domain Eukaryota; kingdom Viridiplantae; phylum Streptophyta; class Magnoliopsida; order Solanales; family Solanaceae; genus Nicotiana; species Nicotiana paniculata. The sequence continues at coordinate 1,672 of ML337339.1, read as the reverse complement.
CCATGCCTAAACATCACTCAAAACATATTGAATCATGGATTCAGTAGTAATAACATATGCCAATCAGAGACATGTAAGAATGAAATGCAAAAGTCACGTGACTCACCAGTAAGCGAAAAAATGCACAAAAGTAATAGCCTTGGCCTCCAACCGGCCAAAGTCAGAGTATAGAATGCAAAATCGGGATAACTTTAGGTCTAGTAAGGATGTGTTGAGTTCAGAAAGAAGTGTCCAAGCCCCTCTAAAGGGAGTGGGGGGAAGAGTTTATATAGTGGTAGAAATCAACACATAAACATGGAAAACAAATCGTTCAGATTCAAGTAGGTTATAAAGAAAATATTCCGGAATCAATTAGAGGTAATTTAGGGCACAATTCAAGGATTCAGTAAATCAGGGAAACACACAAAATTATTCACAATATTTAAGGCAAAACAAATAATACCAAGAATACAAAATGGTTCAGAATATTTAAGGCAGATATTAAAGTAAAATTTAGGGAAACACAAATAATATCAAAACACGAAATCTTTCAGAATATTTAGGCAAATATTAAATTAGATATGAGGGGAAACATAAGGAAAGAGAGTAATCAAACATAGAAAAGAAAAGATTCATCAGAGTCAGTAAGAAAAAGGAAAAGTTTCAAACCCTAGTTTTAGGGAAAGTGTGAAATAAACGGGATATACAACAATAAAGTAAAAATCACACAGAATAGGATGAATAGAGGCTGGATAGCGTTAAAAATCAGAAAATCGGACCTATTCTGATTCGATTGAAAAGGTTTGAAAACCCTAATTTGGGGTAGGAGAATCATCAACAGATATGAAAAATATTCATTACTCACAAAGAATCAATGATGAACATAGATAGAATAGCCACAAAAATCAGAGATTTGAACCGATTTGGTTCGATTTTGGCGAGATTTGCTTGCCATGTTAGGCAAGCAACTAGGTAATATCATAGACGAGTAACCAGTAGTGAGAGGAGGTAAACAAGGCAAAAGAATCCATGGTGGATTCCGTTTTGGGATCGGATTTGGAGAGATTGAGAGAGACGTCAGCTAGGGTTCATGAGAGATGAGAGACGCGAGGATTCAAGGGCGGTGGGGTGGTAAGGAGTGACTAGGCTTAGGGGTTTTGGAATAGTTAAAGAGGAGGGTGTAACGTGGATCGTTGATCTCAGAGATCAGTGGCCGCTATTAAAAAAGGGGTTCTGGGTCGAATGGTTTAAACGAGTATGGGTTGGGCTAATAGGTCTTGGGCCAGGGGTAATTGGGCTAGTGTAAGGGTGTTGGGCTAGATTTTAAATACCCAATTTTAATCAAAATAAATAATTATAAAAATAATGACTAAATACCAAAGTATCAGTTGTGCCTAAAAATGATTAAAAATAATTACTTAACATTATAAAAATATAAAAGTTAATTTGTTGCAAAAAATAATGTAATTATGTATGCGTATGGGCTATTATTGCAAAAATATGCAATTTAACCAAAAAAGCAATTGCAATTATAAGAAATGCACTGGAAATATTTAAAACCTCATATTGATATAAATGACACATTTAGGTGATTAAATCATCATAAAAAATAATTTGGAAGGTGATTATCAGATATTTATATAATAAAATACAGAAATAAATTAGTTTAAAGTCTTTAAAATTATGGAAAATT